>JAUPMV010000105.1:0-150975 GCA_030848855.1 Branchinecta sandiegonensis
AGAATAAAGTGGAGAGTATGTTGGAAAGAATAAAGTGGACAGAGAATAGTGGAAAGACTAAAGTGGACAGACTATAGTGGAAAGACTATATTGGAGAGACTATAGTGGACAGAATAAAGTGGAGACTATAGTGGAAAGACTAAAGTGGAACGACTAAAGTGGACAGAGAATAGTGGAAAGACTAAAGTGGAAAGACTGTATTGGACAGAATAAAGTGGAGACTATATTGGAAAGACTAAAGTGGAAAGAGAATAGCGGACAGAATAAAGTGGAGGACTATAGTGGAAAGACTAAAGTGGACAGAGAATAGTGGAAAGACTAAATTGGACAGACTATAGTGGAAAGACTATAGTGGAAAAACTGTAGTGGACAGAATAAAGTGGAGACTATAGTGGAAAGACTAAAGTGGACAGAGAATAGTGGAAAGACTAAAGTGGAAAGAATGTAGTGGACAGAATAAAGTGAAGACTATAGTGGAAAGACTAAAGTGGACAGACTAAAGTGGAAAGACTAAAGTGGAAAGACTAAAGTGGACAGACTATAGTGGAAAGACTAAAGTGGACAGAGAATAGTGGAAAGACTAAAGTGGACAGACTCTAGTGGAAAGACTAAAGTGGACAGACTAAAGTGGAAAGACTAAAGTGGAGAGACTAAAGTGGACAGACTATAGTGGAAAGACTGTAGTGGACAGAATAAAGTGGAAAGACTATAGTGGAAAGACTGTAGTGGACAGAATAAAGTGGAGACTATAGTGGAAAGACTAAAGTGGACAGAGAATAGTGGAAAGACTAAAGTGGACAGACTATAGTGGAAAGACTAAAGTGGACAGACTAAAGTGGACAGACTATAGTGGAAATACTGTAGTGGACAGAATAAAGTGGAGAGTATAGTGGAAAGAATAAAGTGGACAGAGAATAGTGGAAAGACTAAAGTGGACAGACTATAGTGGAAACACTATAGTGGAGAGACTGTAGTGGACAGAATAAAGTGGAGACTATAGTGGAAAGACTAAAGTGGACAGAGAATAGTGGAAAGACTAAAGTGGAAAGACTGTAGTGGACAGAATAAAGTGGAAAGACTAAAGTGGACAGACTATAGTGGAAAAACTATAGTGGAAAGACTGTAGTGGACAGAATAAAGTGGAGACTATAGTGGAAAGACTAAAGTGGACAGAGAATAGTGGAAAGACTAAGTGGACAGACTATACTGGAAATACTAAAGTGGACAGACAAAATGGAAAGACTAAAGTGGAAAGACTAAAGTGGACAGACTATAGTGGAAAGACTGAAGTTGAAAGACTCAGTGGACAGACTAAAGTGTACACACTGAAGTGGAAAGAATAAAGTGGAAAGACTAAAGTGGAAAGACTAAAGTGGACAGACTATAGTGGAAAGACTAAAGTTGAAAGACTGTAGTGGACAGAATAAAGTGGAGACTATAGTGGAAAGACCATAGTGGAAAGACTGTACTGGGCAGAATAAAGTGGAGACTATAGTGGAAAGACTAAAGTGGACAGAGAATAGTGGAAAGACTAAAGTGGACCGACTATAGTGGAAAGACTAAAGTGGACAGACTAAAGTGGAAAGACTAAAGTGGAAAGACTAAAGTGGACAGACTATAGTGGAAATTCTGTAGTGGACAGAATAAAGTGGAAAGACTATAGTGGAAAGACTGTAGTGGACAGAATAAAGTGGACACTATAGTGGAAAGACTAAAGTGGACAGAGAATAGTGGAAAGACTAAAGTGGACAGACTATAGTGGAAAGACTAAAGTGGGCAGACTAAAGTGGACAGACTATAGTGCACATACTATAGTGGAAATACTGTAGTGGACAGAATAAAGTGGAGAGTATAGTGGAAAGAATAAAGTGGACAGAGAATAGTGGAAAGACTAAAGTGGACAGACTATAGTGGAAAGACTAAAGTGGACAGAGAATAGTGGAAAGACTAAAGTGGAAAGAATGTAGTGGACAGAATAAAGTGGAGACTATAGTGGAAAGACTAAAGTGGACAGACTAAAGTGGAAAGACTAAAGTGGAAAGACTAAAGTGGACAGACTATAGTGGAAAGACTAAAGTGGACAGAGAATAGTGGAAAGACTAAAGTGGACAGACTATAGTGGAAAGACTATAGTGGAAAAACTGTAGTGGACAGAATAAAGTGGAGGACTATAGTGGAAAGACTAAAGTGGACAGAGAATAGTGGAAAGACTAAAGTGGACAGACTCTAGTGGAAAGACTAAAGTGGACAGACTAAAGTGGAAAGACTAAAGTGGAGAGACTAAAGTGGACAGACTATAGTGGAAAGACTGTAGTGGACAGAATAAAGTGGAAAGACTATAGTGGAAAGACTGTAGTGGACAGAATAAAGTGGAGACTATAGTGGAAAGACTAAAGTGGACAGAGAATAGTGGAAAGACTAAAGTGGACAGACTATAGTGGAAAGACTAAAGTGGACAGACTAAAGTGGACAGACTATAGTGGAAATACTGTAGTGGACAGAATAAAGTGGAGAGTATAGTGGAAAGAATAAAGTGGACAGAGAATAGTGGAAAGACTAAAGTGGACAGACTATAGTGGAAACACTATAGTGGAGAGACTGTAGTGGACAGAATAAAGTGGAGACTATAGTGGAAAGACTAAAGTGGACAGAGAATAGTGGAAAGACTAAAGTGGAAAGACTGTAGTGGACAGAATAAAGTGGAAAGACTAAAGTGGACAGACTATAGTGGAAAAACTATAGTGGAAAGACTGTAGTGGACAGAATAAAGTGGAGACTATAGTGGAAAGACTAAAGTGGACAGAGAATAGTGGAAAGACTAAGTGGACAGACTGTAGTGGACAGACTATATTGGAGAGACTATAGTGGACAGAATAAAGTGGAGACTATAGTGGAAAGACCATAGTGGAAAGACTGTACTGGGCAGAATAAAGTTGAGACTATAGTGGAAAGACTAAAGTGGACAGAGAATAGTCGAAAGACTAAAGTGGACCGACTATAGTGGAAAGACTAAAGTGGACAGACTAAAGTGGAAAGACTAAAGTGGAAAGACTAAAGTGGACAGACTATAGTGGAAAGACTATATTGGAGAGACTATAGTGGACAGAATAAAGTGGAGACTATAGTGGAAAGACTAAAGTGGACAGAGAATAGTGGAAAGACTAAAGTGGAAAGACTGTATTGGACAGAATAAAGAGGAAAGACTATAGTGGAAAGACTGTAGTGGACAGAATAAAGTGTAGACTACAGTGGAAAGACTAAAGTGGACAGAGAATAGTGGAAAGACTAAAGTGGACAGACTGAAGTGGAAAGACTAAAGTGGACAGACTAAAGTGGAGAGACTATAGTGGAAAGACTAAAGTGGACAGACTATAGTGGAAAGACTGTAGTGGACAGAATAAAGTGTAGACTATAGTGGAAAGACTAAAGTGGACAGAGAATAGTGGAAAGACTAAAGTGGACAGACTATAGTGGAAAGACTAAAGTGGACAGACTAAAGTGGAAAGACTAAAGTGGAAAGACTAAAGTGGAAAGACTAAAGTGGACAGACTATAGTGGAAAGACTATATTGGAGAGACTATAGTGGACAGAATAAAGTGGAGACTATAGTGGAAAGACTAAAGTGGACAGAGAATAGTGGAAAGACTAAAGTGGAAAGACTGTAGTGGACAGAATAAACAGGAAAGACTATAGTGGAAAGACTGTAGTGGACAGAATAAAGTGTAGACTATAGTGGAAAGACTAAAGTGGACAGAGAATAGTGGAAAGACAAAAGTGGACAGACTGAAGTGGAAAGACTATAGTGGAAAGACTAAAGTGGAAAGAATGTAGTGGACAGAATAAAGTGGAGACTATAGTGGAAAGACTAAAGTGGACAGAGAATAGTGGAAAGACTAAAGTGGACAGACTATATTGGAAACACTATAGTGGAAAGACTTTAGTGGACGGAATAAAGTGGAGACTATAGTGGAAAGACTAAAGTGGAAAGACTAAAGTGGAAAGACTAAAGTGGACAGAGAATAGTGGAAAGACTAAAGTGGAAAGACTGTAGTGGACAGAATAAAGTGGAGACTATATTGGATAGACTAAAGTGGAAAGACTAAAGTGGACAGACTATAGTGGAAAGACTATAGTGGAAAGACTCTAGTGGACAGAATAAATCGGAGACTATAGTGGAAAGACTAAAGTGGACAGAAAATAGTGGAAAGACTAAAGTGGACAGAATATAGTGGAAAGACTATAGTGGAAAAACTGTAGTGGACAGAATAAAGTGGAGACTATAGTGGAAAGACTAAAGTGGACAGAGAATAGTGGAAAGACTAAAGTGGAAAGAATGTAGTGGACAGAATAAAGTGGAGACTATAGTGGAAAGACTAAAGTGGACAGACTAAAGTGGAAAGACTAAAGTGGAAAGACTAAAGTGGACAGACTATAGTGGAAAGACTGTAGTGGACAGAATAAAGTGGAGAGTATGTTGGAAAGAATAAAGTGGACAGAGAATAGTGGAAAGACTAAAGTGGACAGACTATAGTGGAAAGACTATATTGGAGAGACTATAGTGGACAGAATAAAGTGGAGACTATAGTGGAAAGACTAAAGTGGAACGACTAAAGTGGACAGAGAATAGTGGAAAGACTAAAGTGGAAAGACTGTATTGGACAGAATAAAGTGGAGACTATATTGGAAAGACTAAAGTGGAAAGAGAATAGCGGACAGAATAAAGTGGAGACTATAGTGGAAAGACTAAAGTGGACAGAGAATAGTGGAAAGACTAAATTGGACAGACTATAGTGGAAAGACTATAGTGGAAAAACTGTAGTGGACAGAATAAAGTGGAGACTATAGTGGAAAGACTAAAGTGGACAGAGAATAGTGGAAAGACTAAAGTGGAAAGAATGTAGTGGACAGAATAAAGTGAAGACTATAGTGGAAAGACTAAAGTGGACAGACTAAAGTGGAAAGACTAAAGTGGAAAGACTAAAGTGGACAGACTATAGTGGAAAGACTAAAGTGGACAGAGAATAGTGGAAAGACTAAAGTGGACAGACTCTAGTGGAAAGACTAAAGTGGACAGACTAAAGTGGAAAGACTAAAGTGGAGAGACTAAAGTGGACAGACTATAGTGGAAAGACTGTAGTGGACAGAATAAAGTGGAAAGACTATAGTGGAAAGACTGTAGTGGACAGAATAAAGTGGAGACTATAGTGGAAAGACTAAAGTGGACAGAGAATAGTGGAAAGACTAAAGTGGACAGACTATAGTGGAAAGACTAAAGTGGACAGACTAAAGTGGACAGACTATAGTGGAAATACTGTAGTGGACAGAATAAAGTGGAGAGTATAGTGGAAAGAATAAAGTGGACAGAGAATAGTGGAAAGACTAAAGTGGACAGACTATAGTGGAAACACTATAGTGGAGAGACTGTAGTGGACAGAATAAAGTGGAGACTATAGTGGAAAGACTAAAGTGGACAGAGAATAGTGGAAAGACTAAAGTGGAAAGACTGTAGTGGACAGAATAAAGTGGAAAGACTAAAGTGGACAGACTATAGTGGAAAAACTATAGTGGAAAGACTGTAGTGGACAGAATAAAGTGGAGACTATAGTGGAAAGACTAAAGTGGACAGAGAATAGTGGAAAGACTAAGTGGACAGACTATACTGGAAATACTAAAGTGGACAGACAAAATGGAAAGACTAAAGTGGAAAGACTAAAGTGGACAGACTATAGTGGAAAGACTGAAGTTGAAAGACTCAGTGGACAGACTAAAGTGTACACACTGAAGTGGAAAGAATAAAGTGGAAAGACTAAAGTGGAAAGACTAAAGTGGACAGACTATAGTGGAAAGACTAAAGTTGAAAGACTGTAGTGGACAGAATAAAGTGGAGACTATAGTGGAAAGACCATAGTGGAAAGACTGTACTGGGCAGAATAAAGTGGAGACTATAGTGGAAAGACTAAAGTGGACAGAGAATAGTGGAAAGACTAAAGTGGACCGACTATAGTGGAAAGACTAAAGTGGACAGACTAAAGTGGAAAGACTAAAGTGGAAAGACTAAAGTGGACAGACTATAGTGGAAATTCTGTAGTGGACAGAATAAAGTGGAAAGACTATAGTGGAAAGACTGTAGTGGACAGAATAAAGTGGACACTATAGTGGAAAGACTAAAGTGGACAGAGAATAGTGGAAAGACTAAAGTGGACAGACTATAGTGGAAAGACTAAAGTGGGCAGACTAAAGTGGACAGACTATAGTGCACATACTATAGTGGAAATACTGTAGTGGACAGAATAAAGTGGAGAGTATAGTGGAAAGAATAAAGTGGACAGAGAATAGTGGAAAGACTAAAGTGGACAGACTATAGTGGAAAGACTATAGTGGAGAGACTGTAGTGGACAGAATAAAGTGGAGACTATAGTGGAAAGACTAAAGTGGACAGAGAATAGTGGAAAGACTAAAGTGGAAAGACTGTATTGGACAGAATAAAGTGGAGACTATAGTGGAAAGACTAAAGTGGACAGAGAATAGCGGACAGAATAAAGTGGAGACTATAGTGGAAAGACTAAAGTGGACAGAGAATAGTGGAAAGACTATAGTGGAAAAACTGTAGTGGACAGAATAAAGTGGAGACTATAGTGGAAAGACTAAAGTGGACAGAGAATAGTGGAAAGACTAAAGTGGACAGACTATAGTGGAAAGACTATATTGGAGAGACTATAGTGGACAGAATAAAGTGGAGACTATAGTGGAAAGACTAAAGTGGAACGACTAAAGTGGACAGAGAATAGTGGAAAGACTAAAGTGGAAAGACTGTATTGGACAGAATAAAGTGGAGACTATAGTGGAAAGACTAAAGTGGACAGAGAATAGCGGACAGAATAAAGTGGAGACTATAGTGGAAAGACTAAAGTGGACAGAGAATAGTGGAAAGACTATAGTGGAAAAACTGTAGTGGACAGAATAAAGTGGAGACTATAGTGGAAAGACTAAAGTGGACAGACTAAAGTGGAAAGACTAAAGTGGAAAGACTAAAGTGGACAGACTATAGTGGAAAGACTAAAGTGGACAGAGAATAGTGGAAAGACTAAAGTGGACAGACTATAGTGGAAAGACTATAGTGGAAAAACTGTAGTGGACAGAATAAAGTGGAGACTATAGTGGAAAGACTAAAGTGGACAGAGAATAGTGGAAAGACTAAAGTGGACAGACTCTAGTGGAAAGACTAAAGTGGACAGACTAAAGTGGAAAGACTAAAGTGGAGAGACTAAAGTGGACAGACTATAGTGGAAAGACTGTAGTGGACAGAATAAAGTGGAAAGACTATAGTGGAAAGACTGTAGTGGACAGAATAAAGTGGAGACTATAGTGGAAAGACTAAAGTGGACAGAGAATAGTGGAAAGACTAAAGTGGACAGACTATAGTGGAAAGACTAAAGTGGACAGACTAAAGTGGACAGACTATAGTGGAAATACTGTAGTGGACAGAATAAAGTGGAGAGTATAGTGGAAAGAATAAAGTGGACAGAGAATAGTGGAAAGACTAAAGTGGACAGACTATAGTGGAAACACTATAGTGGAGAGACTGTAGTGGACAGAATAAAGTGGAGACTATAGTGGAAAGACTAAAGTGGACAGAGAATAGTGGAAAGACTAAAGTGGAAAGACTGTAGTGGACAGAATAAAGTGGAAAGACTAAAGTGGACAGACTATAGTGGAAAAACTATAGTGGAAAGACTGTAGTGGACAGAATAAAGTGGAGACTATAGTGGAAAGACTAAAGTGGACAGAGAATAGTGGAAAGACTAAGTGGACAGACTGTAGTGGACAGACTATATTGGAGAGACTATAGTGGACAGAATAAAGTGGAGACTATAGTGGAAAGACCATAGTGGAAAGACTGTACTGGGCAGAATAAAGTGGAGACTATAGTGGAAAGACTAAAGTGGACAGAGAATAGTGGAAAGACTAAAGTGGACCGACTATAGTGGAAAGACTAAAGTGGACAGACTAAAGTGGAAAGACTAAAGTGGAAAGACTAAAGTGGACAGACTATAGTGGAAAGACTATATTGGAGAGACTATAGTGGACAGAATAAAGTGGAGACTATAGTGGAAAGACTAAAGTGGACAGAGAATAGTGGAAAGACTAAAGTGGACAGACTATAGTGGAAAGACTAAAGTGGACAGACTAAAGTGGAGAGACTATAGTGGAAAGACTAAAGTGGACAGACTATAGTGGAAAGACTGTAGTGGACAGAATAAAGTGTAGACTATAGTGGAAAGACTAAAGTGGACAGAGAATAGTGGAAAGACTAAAGTGGACAGACTATAGTGGAAAGACTAAAGTGGACAGACTAAAGTGGAAAGACTAAAGTGGAAAGACTATAGTGGAAAGACTAAAGTGGACAGACTATAGTGGAAAGACTGTAGTGGACAGAATAAAGTGTAGACTATAGTGGAAAGACTAAAGTGGACAGAGAATAGTGGACAGACTATATTGGAGAGACTATAGTGGACAGAATAAAGTGGAGACTATAGTGGAAAGACCATAGTGGAAAGACTGTACTGGGCAGAATAAAGTGGAGACTATAGTGGAAAGACTAAAGTGGACAGAGAATAGTGGAAAGACTAAAGTGGACCGACTATAGTGGAAAGACTAAAGTGGACAGACTAAAGTGGAAAGACTAAAGTGGAAAGACTAAAGTGGACAGACTATAGTGGAAAGACTATATTGGAGAGACTATAGTGGACAGAATAAAGTGGAGACTATAGTGGAAAGACTAAAGTGGACAGAGAATAGTGGAAAGACTAAAGTGGACAGACTATAGTGGAAAGACTAAAGTGGACAGACTAAAGTGGAGAGACTATAGTGGAAAGACTAAAGTGGACAGACTATAGTGGAAAGACTGTAGTGGACAGAATAAAGTGTAGACTATAGTGGAAAGACTAAAGTGGACAGAGAATAGTGGAAAGACTAAAGTGGACAGACTATAGTGGAAAGACTAAAGTGGAAAGACTAAAGTGGAAAGACTAAAGTGGACAGAGAATAGTGGAAAGACTAAAGTGGAAAGACTGTAGTGGACAGAATAAAGTGGAGACTATATTGGATAGACTAAAGTGGAAAGACTAAAGTGGACAGACTATAGTGGAAAGACTATAGTGGAAAAACTGTAGTGGACAGAATAAAGTGGAGACTATAGTGGAAAGACTAAAGTGGAAAGAGAATAGTGGAAAGACTAAAGTGGAAAGAATGTAGTGGACAGAATAAAGTGGAGACTATAGTGGAAAGACTAAAGTGGACAGACTAAAGTGGAAAGACTAAAGTGGAAAGACTAAAGTGGACAGACTATAGTGGAAAGACTGTAGTGGACAGAATAAAGTGGAGAGTATATTGGAAAGAATAAAGTGGACAGAGAATAGTGGAAAGACTAAAGTGGACAGACTATAGTGGAAAGACTATATTGGAGAGACTATAGTGGACAGAATAAAGTGGAGACTATAGTGGAAAGACTAAAGTGGAACGACTAAAGTGGACAGAGAATAGTGGAAAGACTAAAGTGGAAAGACTGTATTGGACAGAATAAAGTGGAGACTATAGTGGAAAGACTAAAGTGGACAGAGAATAGCGGACAGAATAAAGTGGAGACTATAGTGGAAAGACTAAAGTGGACAGAGAATAGTGGAAAGACTAAAGTGGACAGACTATAGTGGAAAGACTATAGTGGAAAAACTGTAGTGGACAGAATAAAGTAGAAACTATAGTGGAAAGACTAAAGTGGACAGAGAATAGTGGAAAGACTAAAGTGGAAAGAATGTAGTGGACAGAATAAAGTGGAGACTATAGTGGAAAGACTAAAGTGGACAGACTAAAGTGGAAAGACTAAAGTGGAAAGACTAAAGTGGACAGACTATAGTGGAAAGACTAAAGTGGACAGAGAATAGTGGAAAGACTAAAGTGGACAGACTCTAGTGGAAAGACTAAAGTGGACAGATTAAAGTGGAAAGACTAAAGTGGAGAGACTAAAGTGGACAGACTATAGTGGAAAGACTGTAGTGGACAGAATAAAGTGGAAAGACTATAGTGGAAAGACTGTAGTGGACAGAATAAAGTGGAGACTATAGTGGAAAGACTAAAGTGGACAGAGAATAGTGGAAAGACTAAAGTGGACAGACTATAGTGGAAAGACTAAAGTGGACAGACTAAAGTGGACAGACTATAGTGGAAATACTGTAGTGGACAGAATAAAGTGGAGAGTATAGTGGAAAGAATAAAGTGGACAGAGAATAGTGGAAAGACTAAAGTGGACAGACTATAGTGGAAACACTATAGTGGAGAGACTGTAGTGGACAGAATAAAGTGGAGACTATAGTGGAAAGACTAAAGTGGACAGAGAATAGTGGAAAGACTAAAGTGGAAAGACTGTAGTGGACAGAATAAAGTGGAAAGACTAAAGTGGACAGACTATAGTGGAAAAACTATAGTGGAAAGACTGTAGTGGACAGAATAAAGTGGAGACTATAGTGGAAAGACTAAAGTGGACAGAGAATAGTGGAAAGACTAAGTGGACAGACTATACTGGAAATACTAAAGTGGACAGACAAAATGGAAAGACTAAAGTGGAAAGACTAAAGTGGAAAGACTATAGTGGAAAGACTGAAGTTGAAAGACTCAGTGGACAGACTAAAGTGTACACACTGAAGTGGAAAGACTAAAGTGGAAAGACTAAAGTGGAAAGACTAAAGTGGACAGACTATAGTGGAAAGACTAAAGTTGAAAGACTGTAGTGGACAGAATAAAGTGGAGACTATAGTGGAAAGACCATAGTGGAAAGACTCTACTGGGCAGAATAAAGTGGAGACTATAGTGGAAAGACTAAAGTGGACAGAGAATAGTGGAAAGACTAAAGTGGACCGACTATAGTGGAAAGACTAAAGTGGACAGACTAAAGTGGAAACACTAAAGTGGAAAGACTAAAGTGGACAGACTATAGTGGAAATTCTGTAGTGGACAGAATAAAGTGGAAAGACTATAGTGGAAAGACTGTAGTGGACAGACTAAAGTGGACAGACTATAGTGGAAAGACTAAAGTGGGCAGACTAAAGTGGACAGACTATAGTGCACAGACTATAGTGGAAATACTGTAGTGGACAGAATAAAGTGGAGAGTATAGTGGAAAGAATAAAGTGGACAGAGAATAGTGGAAAGACTAAAGTGGACAGACTATAGTGGAAAGACTATAGTGGAGAGACTGTAGTGGACAGAATAAAGTGGAGACTATAGTGGAAAGACTAAAGTGGACAGAGAATAGTGGAAAGACTAAAGTGGACAGACTATAGTGGAAAGACTAAAGTGGACAGACTAAAACGGAAAGACTAAAGTGGAAAGACTAAAGTTGACAGACTATAGTGGAAAGACTATAGTGGAGAGACTGTAGTGGACAGAATAAAGTGGAGACTATAGTGGAAAGACTAAAGTGGACAGAGAATAGTGGAAAGACTAAAGTGGACAGACTATAGTGGAAAGACTAAAGTGGACAGACTATAGTGGAAAGACTAAAGTGGAAAGACTAAAGTGGAAAGACTAAAGTGGAAAGACTATAGTGGAAAGACTAAAGTGGAAAGAATGTAGTGGAGAGAATAAAGTGGAGACTATAGTGGAAAGACTAAAGTGGACAGAGAATAGTGGAAAGACTAAAGTGGACAGACTATATTGGAAAGACTTTAGTGGACGGAATAAAGTGGAGACTATAGTGGAAAGACTAAAGTGGAAAGACTAAAGTGGAAAGACTAAAGTGGACAGAGAATAGTGGAAAGACTAAAGTGGAAAGACTGTAGTGGACAGAATAAAGTGGAGACTACATTGGATAGACTAAAGTGGAAAGACTAAAGTTGACAGACTATAGTGGAAAGACTATAGTGGAAAGACTCTAGTGGACAGAATAAAGTGGAGACTATAGTGGAAAGACTAAAGTGGACAGAGAATAGTGGAAAGACTAAAGTGGACAGAATATAGTGGAAAGACTATAGTGGAAAAACTGTAGTGGACAGAATAAAGTGGAGACTATAGTGGAAAGACTAAAGTGGACAGAGAATAGTGGAAAGACTAAAGTGGAAAGAATGTAGTGGACAGAATAAAGTGGAGACTATAGTGGAAAGACTAAAGTGGACAGACTAAAGTGGAAAGACTAAAGTGGAAAGACTAAAGTGAACAGACTATAGTGGAAAGACTGTAGTGGACAGAATAAAGTGGAGAGTATATTGGAAAGAATAAAGTGGACAGAGAATAGTGGAAAGACTAAAGTGGACAGACTATAGTGGAAAGACTATATTGGAGAGACTATAGTGGACAGAATAAAGTGGAGACTATAGTGGAAAGACTAAAGTGGAACGACTAAAGTGGACAGAGAATAGTGGAAAGACTAAAGTGGAAAGACTGTATTGGACAGAATAAAGTGGAGACTATAGTGGAAAGACTAAAGTGGACAGAGAATAGCGGACAAAATAAAGTGGAGACTATAGTGGAAAGACTAAAGTGGACAGAGAATAGTGGAAAGACTAAAGTGGACAGACTATAGTGGAAAGACTATAGTGGAAAAACTGTAGTGGACAGAATAAAGTGGAGACTATAGTGGAAAGACTAAAGTGGACAGAGAATAGTGGAAAGACTAAAGTGGAAAGAATGTAGTGGACAGAATAAAGTGGAGACTATAGTGGAAAGACTAAAGTGGACAGACTAAAGTGGAAAGACTAAAGTGGAAAGACTAAAGTGGACAGACTATAGTGGAAAGACTAAAGTGGACAGAGAATAGTGGAAAGACTAAAGTGGACAGACTATAGTGGAAAGACTATAGTGGAAAAACTGTAGTGAACAGAATAAAGTGGAGACTATAGTGGAAAGACTAAAGTGGACAGAGAATAGTGGAAAGACTAAAGTGGACAGACTCTAGTGGAAAGACTAAAGTGGACAGACTAAAGTGGAAAGACTAAAGTGGAGAGACTAAAGTGGACAGACTATAGTGGAAAGACTGTAGTGGACAGAATAAAGTGGAAAGACTATAGTGGAAAGACTGTAGTGGACAGAATAAAGTGGAGACTATAGTGGAAAGACTAAAGTGGACAGAGAATAGTGGAAAGACTAAAGTGGACAGACTATAGTGGAAAGACTAAAGTGGACAGACTAAAGTGGACAGACTATAGTGGAAATACTGTAGTGGACAGAATAAAGTGGAGAGTATAGTGGAAAGACTAAAGTGGACAGAGAATAGCGGACAGAATAAAGTGGAGACTATAGTGGAAAGACTAAAGTGGACAGAGAATAGTGGAAAGACTATAGTGGAAAAACTGTAGTGGACAGAATAAAGTGGAGACTATAGTGGAAAGACTAAAGTGGACAGAGAATAGTGGAAAGACTAAAGTGGAAAGAATGTAGTGGACAGAATAAAGTGGAGACTATAGTGGAAAGACTAAAGTGGACAGACTAAAGTGGAAAGACTAAAGTGGAAAGACTAAAGTGGACAGACTATAGTGGAAAGACTAAAGTGGACAGAGAATAGTGGAAAGACTAAAGTGGACAGACTATAGTGGAAAGACTATAGTGGAAAAACTGTAGTGGACAGAATAAAGTGGAGACTATAGTGGAAAGACTAAAGTGGACAGAGAATAGTGGAAAGACTAAAGTGGACAGACTCTAGTGGAAAGACTAAAGTGGACAGACTAAAGTGGAAAGACTAAAGTGGAGAGACTAAAGTGGACAGACTATAGTGGAAAGACTGTAGTGGAGAGAATAAAGTGGAAAGACTATAGTGGAAAGACTGTAGTGGACAGAATAAAGTGGAGACTATAGTGGAAAGACTAAAGTGGACAGAGAATAGTGGAAAGACTAAAGTGGACAGACTATAGTGGAAAGACTAAAGTGGACAGACTAAAGTGGACAGACTATAGTGGAAATACTGTAGTGGACAGAATAAAGTGGAGAGTATAGTGGAAAGAATAAAGTGGACAGAGAATAGTGGAAAGACTAAAGTGGACAGACTATAGTGGAAACACTATAGTGGAGAGACTGTAGTGGACAGAATAAAGTGGAGACTATAGTGGAAAGACTAAAGTGGACAGAGAATAGTGGAAAGACTAAAGTGGAAAGACTGTAGTGGACAGAATAAAGTGGAGACTACATTGGATAGACTAAAGTGGAAAGACTAAAGTTGACAGACTATAGTGGAAAGACTATAGTGGAAAGACTCTAGTGGACAGAATAAAGTGGAGACTATAGTGGAAAGACTAAAGTGGACAGAGAATAGTGGAAAGACTAAAGTGGACAGAATATAGTGGAAAGACTATAGTGGAAAAACTGTAGTGGACAGAATAAAGTGGAGACTATAGTGGAAAGACTAAAGTGGACAGAGAATAGTGGAAAGACTAAAGTGGAAAGAATGTAGTGGACAGAATAAAGTGGAGACTATAGTGGAAAGACTAAAGTGGACAGACTAAAGTGGAAAGACTAAAGTGGAAAGACTAAAGTGAACAGACTATAGTGGAAAGACTGTAGTGGACAGAATAAAGTGGAGAGTATATTGGAAAGAATAAAGTGGACAGAGAATAGTGGAAAGACTAAAGTGGACAGACTATAGTGGAAAGACTATATTGGAGAGACTATAGTGGACAGAATAAAGTGGAGACTATAGTGGAAAGACTAAAGTGGAACGACTAAAGTGGACAGAGAATAGTGGAAAGACTAAAGTGGAAAGACTGTATTGGACAGAATAAAGTGGAGACTATAGTGGAAAGACTAAAGTGGACAGAGAATAGTGGAAAGACTAAGTGGACAGACTGTAGTGGACAGACTATATTGGAGAGACTATAGTGGACAGAATAAAGTGGAGACTATAGTGGAAAGACCATAGTGGAAAGACTGTACTGGGCAGAATAAAGTGGAGACTATAGTGGAAAGACTAAAGTGGACAGAGAATAGTCGAAAGACTAAAGTGGACCGACTATAGTGGAAAGACTAAAGTGGACAGACTAAAGTGGAAAGACTAAAGTGGAAAGACTGTATTGGACAGAATAAAGAGGAAAGACTATAGTGGAAAGACTGTAGTGGACAGAATAAAGTGGAGACTATAGTGGAAAGACTAAAGTGGACAGAGAATAGTGGAAAGACTAAAGTGGAAAGACTGTATTGGACAGAATAAAGAGGAAAGACTATAGTGGAAAGACTGTAGTGGACAGAATAAAGTGTAGACTACAGTGGAAAGACTAAAGTGGACAGAGAATAGTGGAAAGACTAAAGTGGACAGACTATAGTGGAAAGACTAAAGTGGACAGACTAAAGTGGAGAGACTATAGTGGAAAGACTAAAGTGGACAGACTATAGTGGAAAGACTGTAGTGGACAGAATAAAGTGTAGACTATAGTGGAAAGACTAAAGTGGACAGAGAATAGTGGAAAGACTAAAGTGGACAGACTATAGTGGAAAGACTAAAGTGGACAGACTAAAGTGGAAAGACTAAAGTGGAAAGACTAAAGTGGAAAGACTAAAGTGGACAGACTATAGTGGAAAGACTATATTGGAGAGACTATAGTGGACAGAATAAAGTGGAGACTATAGTGGAAAGACTAAAGTGGACAGAGAATAGTGGAAAGACTAAAGTGGAAAGACTGTAGTGGACAGAATAAACAGGAAAGACTATAGTGGAAAGACTGTAGTGGACAGAATAAAGTGTAGACTATAGTGGAAAGACTAAAGTGGACAGAGAATAGTGGAAAGACAAAAGTGGACAGACTGAAGTGGAAAGACTATAGTGGAAAGACTAAAGTGGAAAGAATGTAGTGGACAGAATAAAGTGGAGACTATAGTGGAAAGACTAAAGTGGACAGAGAATAGTGGAAAGACTAAAGTGGACAGACTATATTGGAAACACTATAGTGGAAAGACTTTAGTGGACGGAATAAAGTGGAGACTATAGTGGAAAGACTAAAGTGGAAAGACTAAAGTGGAAAGACTAAAGTGGACAGAGAATAGTGGAAAGACTAAAGTGGAAAGACTGTAGTGGACAGAATAAAGTGGAGACTATATTGGATAGACTAAAGTGGAAAGACTAAAGTGGACAGACTATAGTGGAAAGACTATAGTGGAAAGACTCTAGTGGACAGAATAAAGTGGAGACTATAGTGGAAAGACTAAAGTGGACAGAGAATAGTGGAAAGACTAAAGTGGACAGAATATAGTGGAAAGACTATAGTGGAAAAACTGTAGTGGACAGAATAAAGTGGAGACTATAGTGGAAAGACTAAAGTGGACAGAGAATAGTGGAAAGACTAAAGTGGAAAGAATGTAGTGGACAGAATAAAGTGGAGACTATAGTGGAAAGACTAAAGTGGACAGACTAAAGTGGAAAGACTAAAGTGGAAAGACTAAAGTGGACATACTATAGTGGAAAGACTGTAGTGGACAGAATAAAGTGGAGAGTATGTTGGAAAGAATAAAGTGGACAGAGAATAGTGGAAAGACTAAAGTGGACAGACTATAGTGGAAAGACTATAGTGGACAGAATAAAGTGGAGACTATAGTGGAAAGACTAAAGTGGAACGACTAAAGTGGACAGAGAATAGTGGAAAGACTAAAGTGGAAAGACTGTATTGGACAGAATAAAGTGGAGACTATAGTGGAAAGACTAAAGTGGAAAGAAAATAGCGGACAGAATAAAGTGGAGACTATAGTGGAAAGACTAAAGTGGACAGAGAATAGTGGAAAGACTAAAGTGGACAGACTATAGTGGAAAGACTATAGTGGAAAAACTGTAGTGGACAGAATAAAGTGGAGACTATAGTGGAAAGACTAAAGTGGACAGAGAATAGTGGAAAGACTAAAGTGGAAAGAATGTAGTGGACAGAATAAAGTGAAGACTATAGTGGAAAGACTAAAGTGGACAGACTAAAATGGAAAGACTAAAGTGGAAAGACTAAAGTGGACAGACTATAGTGGAAAGACTAAAGTGGACAGAGAATAGTGGAAAGACTAAAGTGGACAGACTCTAGTGGAAAGACTAAAGTGGACAGACTAAAGTGGAAAGACTAAAGTGGAGAGACTAAAGTGGACAGACTATAGTGGAAAGACTGTAGTGGACAGAATAAAGTGGAAAGACTATAGTGGAAAGACTGTAGTGGACAGAATAAAGTGGAGACTATAGTGGAAAGACTAAAGTGGACAGAGAATAGTGGAAAGACTAAAGTGGACAGACTATAGTGGAAAGACTAAAGTGGACAGACTAAAGTGGACAGACTATAGTGGAAATACTGTAGTGGACAGAATAAAGTGGAGAGTATAGTGGAAAGAATAAAGTGGACAGAGAATAGTGGAAAGACTAAAGTGGACAGACTATAGTGGAAACACTATAGTGGAGAGACTGTAGTGGACAGAATAAAGTGGAGACTATAGTGGAAAGACTAAAGTGGACAGAGAATAGTGGAAAGACTAAAGTGGAAAGACTGTAGTGGACAGAATAAAGTGGAAAGACTAAAGTGGACAGACTATAGTGGAAAAACTATAGTGGAAAGACTGTAGTGGACAGAATAAAGTGGAGACTATAGTGGAAAGACTAAAGTGGACAGAGAATAGTGGAAAGACTAAGTGGACAGACTATACTGGAAATACTAAAGTGGACAGACAAAATGGAAAGACTAAAGTGGAAAGACTAAAGTGGACAGACTATAGTGGAAAGACTGAAGTTGAAAGACTCAGTGGACAGACTAAAGTGTACACACTGAAGTGGAAAGAATAAAGTGGAAAGACTAAAGTGGAAAGACTAAAGTGGACAGACTATAGTGGAAAGACTAAAGTTGAAAGACTGTAGTGGACAGAATAAAGTGGAGACTATAGTGGAAAGACCATAGTGGAAAGACTGTACTGGGCAGAATAAAGTGGAGACTATAGTGGAAAGACTAAAGTGGACAGAGAATAGTGGAAAGACTAAAGTGGACCGACTATAGTGGAAAGACTAAAGTGGACAGACTAAAGTGGAAAGACTAAAGTGGAAAGACTAAAGTGGACAGACTATAGTGGAAATTCTGTAGTGGACAGAATAAAGTGGAAAGACTATAGTGGAAAGACTGTAGTGGACAGAATAAAGTGGACACTATAGTGGAAAGACTAAAGTGGACAGAGGTTAGTGGAAAGACTAAAGTGGACAGACTATAGTGGAAAGACTAAAGTGGGCAGACTAAAGTGGACAGACTATAGTGCACAGACTATAGTGGAAATACTGTAGTGGACAGAATAAAGTGGAGAGTATAGTGGAAAGAATAAAGTGGACAGAGAATAGTGGAAAGACTAAAGTGGACAGACTATAGTGGAAAGACTATAGTGGAGAGACTGTAGTGGACAGAATAAAGTGGAGACTATAGTGGAAAGACTAAAGTGGACAGAGAATAGTGGAAAGACTAAAGTGGAAAGACTGTATTGGACAGAATAAAGTGGAGACTATAGTGGAAAGACTAAAGTGGACAGAGAATAGCGGACAGAATAAAGTGGAGACTATAGTGGAAAGACTAAAGTGGACAGAGAATAGTGGAAAGACTATAGTGGAAAAACTGTAGTGGACAGAATAAAGTGGAGACTATAGTGGAAAGACTAAAGTGGCCAGAGAATAGTGGAAAGACTAAAGTGGACAGACTATAGTGGAAAGACTATATTGGAGAGACTATAGTGGACAGAATAAAGTGGAGACTATAGTGGAAAGACTAAAGTGGAACGACTAAAGTGGACAGAGAATAGTGGAAAGACTAAAGTGGAAAGACTGTATTGGACAGAATAAAGTGGAGACTATAGTGGAAGGACTAAAGTGGACAGAGAATAGCGGACAGAATAAAGTGGAGACTATAGTGGAAAGACTAAAGTGGACAGAGAATAGTGGAAAGACTATAGTGGAAAAACTGTAGTGGACAGAATAAAGTGGAGACTATAGTGGAAAGACTAAAGTGGACAGACTAAAGTGGAAAGACTAAAGTGGAAAGACTAAAGTGGACAGACTATAGTGGAAAGACTAAAGTGGACAGAGAATAGTGGAAAGACTAAAGTGGACAGACTATAGTGGAAAGACTATAGTGGAAAAACTGTAGTGGACAGAATAAAGTGGAGACTATAGTGGAAAGACTAAAGTGGACAGAGAATAGTGGAAAGACTAAAGTGGACAGACTCTAGTGGAAAGACTAAAGTGGACAGACTAAAGTGGAAAGACTAAAGTGGAGAGACTAAAGTGGACAGACTATAGTGGAAAGACTGTAGTGGACAGAATAAAGTGGAAAGACTATAGTGGAAAGACTGTAGTGGACAGAATAAAGTGGAGACTATAGTGGAAAGACTAAAGTGGACAGAGAATAGTGGAAAGACTAAAGTGGACAGACTATAGTGGAAAGACTAAAGTGGACAGACTAAAGTGGACAGACTATAGTGGAAATACTGTAGTGGACAGAATAAAGTGGAGAGTATAGTGGAAAGAATAAAGTGGACAGAGAATAGTGGAAAGACTAAAGTGGACAGACTATAGTGGAAACACTATAGTGGAGAGACTGTAGTGGACAGAATAAAGTGGAGACTATAGTGGAAAGACTAAAGTGGACAGAGAATAGTGGAAAGACTAAAGTGGAAAGACTGTAGTGGACAGAATAAAGTGGAAAGACTAAAGTGGACAGACTATAGTGGAAAAACTATAGTGGAAAGACTGTAGTGGACAGAATAAAGTGGAGACTATAGTGGAAAGACTAAAGTGGACAGAGAATAGTGGAAAGACTAAGTGGACAGACTATACTGGAAATACTAAAGTGGACAGACAAAATGGAAAGACTAAAGTGGAAAGACTAAAGTGGACAGACTATAGTGGAAAGACTGAAGTTGAAAGACTCAGTGGACAGACTAAAGTGTACACACTGAAGTGGAAAGAATAAAGTGGAAAGACTAAAGTGGAAAGACTAAAGTGGACAGACTATAGTGGAAAGACTAAAGTTGAAAGACTGTAGTGGACAGAATAAAGTGGAGACTATAGTGGAAAGACCATAGTGGAAAGACTGTACTGGGCAGAATAAAGTGGAGACTATAGTGGAAAGACTAAAGTGGACAGAGAATAGTGGAAAGACTAAAGTGGACAGACTATAGTGGAAAAACTATAGTGGAAAGACTGTAGTGGACAGAATAAAGTGGAGACTATAGTGGAAAGACTAAAGTGGACAGAGAATAGTGGAAAGACTAAGTGGACAGACTATACTGGAAATACTAAAGTGGACAGACAAAATGGAAAGACTAAAGTGGAAAGACTAAAGTGGACAGACTATAGTGGAAAGACTGAAGTTGAAAGACTCAGTGGACAGACTAAAGTGTACACACTGAAGTGGAAAGAATAAAGTGGAAAGACTAAAGTGGAAAGACTAAAGTGGACAGACTATAGTGGAAAGACTAAAGTTGAAAGACTGTAGTGGACAGAATAAAGTGGAGACTATAGTGGAAAGACCATAGTGGAAAGACTGTACTGGGCAGAATAAAGTGGAGACTATAGTGGAAAGACTAAAGTGGACAGAGAATAGTGGAAAGACTAAAGTGGACCGACTATAGTGGAAAGACTAAAGTGGACAGACTAAAGTGGAAAGACTAAAGTGGAAAGACTAAAGTGGACAGACTATAGTGGAAATTCTGTAGTGGACAGAATAAAGTGGAAAGACTATAGTGGAAAGACTGTAGTGGACAGAATAAAGTGGACACTATAGTGGAAAGACTAAAGTGGACAGAGAATAGTGGAAAGACTAAAGTGGACAGACTATAGTGGAAAGACTAAAGTGGGCAGACTAAAGTGGACAGACTATAGTGCACAGACTATAGTGGAAATACTGTAGTGGACAGAATAAAGTGGAGAGTATAGTGGAAAGAATAAAGTGGACAGAGAATAGTGGAAAGACTAAAGTGGACAGACTATAGTGGAAAGACTATAGTGGAGAGACTGTAGTGGACAGAATAAAGTGGAGACTATAGTGGAAAGACTAAAGTGGACAGAGAATAGTGGAAAGACTAAAGTGGAAAGACTGTATTGGACAGAATAAAGTGGAGACTATAGTGGAAAGACTAAAGTGGACAGAGAATAGCGGACAGAATAAAGTGGAGACTATAGTGGAAAGACTAAAGTGGACAGAGAATAGTGGAAAGACTATAGTGGAAAAACTGTAGTGGACAGAATAAAGTGGAGACTATAGTGGAAAGACTAAAGTGGACAGAGAATAGTGGAAAGACTAAAGTGGACAGACTATAGTGGAAAGACTATATTGGAGAGACTATAGTGGACAGAATAAAGTGGAGACTATAGTGGAAAGACTAAAGTGGAACGACTAAAGTGGACAGAGAATAGTGGAAAGACTAAAGTGGAAAGACTGTATTGGACAGAATAAAGTGGAGACTATAGTGGAAGGACTAAAGTGGACAGAGAATAGCGGACAGAATAAAGTGGAGACTATAGTGGAAAGACTAAAGTGGACAGAGAATAGTGGAAAGACTATAGTGGAAAAACTGTAGTGGACAGAATAAAGTGGAGACTATAGTGGAAAGACTAAAGTGGACAGACTAAAGTGGAAAGACTAAAGTGGAAAGACTAAAGTGGACAGACTATAGTGGAAAGACTAAAGTGGACAGAGAATAGTGGAAAGACTAAAGTGGACAGACTATAGTGGAAAGACTATAGTGGAAAAACTGTAGTGGACAGAATAAAGTGGAGACTATAGTGGAAAGACTAAAGTGGACAGAGAATAGTGGAAAGACTAAAGTGGACAGACTCTAGTGGAAAGACTAAAGTGGACAGACTAAAGTGGAAAGACTAAAGTGGAGAGACTAAAGTGGACAGACTATAGTGGAAAGACTGTAGTGGACAGAATAAAGTGGAAAGACTATAGTGGAAAGACTGTAGTGGACAGAATAAAGTGGAGACTATAGTGGAAAGACTAAAGTGGACAGAGAATAGTGGAAAGACTAAAGTGGACAGACTATAGTGGAAAGACTAAAGTGGACAGACTATAGTGGAAATACTGTAGTGGACAGAATAAAGTGGAGAGTATAGTGGAAAGAATAAAGTGGACAGAGAATAGTGGAAAGACTAAAGTGGACAGACTATAGTGGAAACACTATAGTGGAGAGACTGTAGTGGACAGAATAAAGTGGAGACTATAGTGGAAAGACTAAAGTGGACAGAGAATAGTGGAAAGACTAAAGTGGAAAGACTGTAGTGGACAGAATAAAGTGGAAAGACTAAAGTGGACAGACTATAGTGGAAAAACTATAGTGGAAAGACTGTAGTGGACAGAATAAAGTGGAGACTATAGTGGAAAGACTAAAGTGGACAGAGAATAGTGGAAAGACTAAGTGGACAGACTGTAGTGGACAGACTATATTGGAGAGACTATAGTGGACAGAATAAAGTGGAGACTATAGTGGAAAGACCATAGTGGAAAGACTGTACTGGGCAGAATAAAATGGAGACTATAGTGGAAAGACTAAAGTGGACAGAGAATAGTGGAAAGACTAAAGTGGACCGACTATAGTGGAAAGACTAAAGTGGACAGACTAAAGTGGAAAGACTAAAGTGGAAAGACTAAAGTGGACAGACTATAGTGGAAAGACTATATTGGAGAGACTATAGTGGACAGAATAAAGTGGAGACTATAGTGGAAAGACTAAAGGGGACAGAGAATAGTGGAAAGACTAAAGTGGAAAGACTGTATTGGACAGAATAAAGAGGAAAGACTATAGTGGAAAGACTGTAGTGGACAGAATAAAGTGTAGACTATAGTGGAAAGACTAAAGTGGACAGAGAATAGTGGAAAGACTAAAGTGGACAGACTATAGTGGAAAGACTAAAGTGGACAGACTAAAGTGGAGAGACTATAGTGGAAAGACTAAAGTGGACAGACTATAGTGGAAAGACTGTAGTGGACAGAATAAAGTGGAGACTATAGTGGAAAGACTAAAGTGGACAGAGAATAGTGGAAAGACTAAAGTGGACAGACTATAGTGGAAAGACTAAAGTGGACAGACTAAAATGGAAAGACTAAAGTGGAAAGACTAAAGTTGACAGACTATAGTGGAAAGACTATAGTGGAGAGACTGTAGTGGACAGAATAAAGTGGAGACTATAGTGGAAAGACTAAAGTGGACAGAGAATAGTGGAAAGACTAAAGTGGACAGACTATAGTGGAAAGACTAAAGTGGACAGACTATAGTGGAAAGACTAAAGTGGAAAGACTAAAGTGGAAAGACTAAAGTGGAAAGACTATAGTGGAAAGACTAAAGTGGAAAGAATGTAGTGGACAGAATAAAGTGGAGACTATAGTGGAAAGACTAAAGTGGACAGAGAATAGTGGAAAGACTAAAGTGGACAGACTATATTGGAAAGACTATAGTGGAAAGACTTTAGTGGACGGAATAAAGTGGAGACTATAGTGGAAAGACTAAAGTGGAAAGACTAAAGTGGAAAGACTAAAGTGGACAGAGAATAGTGGAAAGACTAAAGTGGAAAGACTGTAGTGGACAGAATAAAGTGGAGACTACATTGGATAGACTAAAGTGGAAAGACTAAAGTTGACAGACTATAGTGGAAAGACTATAGTGGAAAGACTCTAGTGGACAGAATAAAGTGGAGACTATAGTGGAAAGACTAAAGTGGACAGAGAATAGTGGAAAGACTAAAGTGGACAGACTATAGTGGAAAGACTAAAGTGGACAGACTATAGTGGAAAGACTAAAGTGGAAAGACTAAAGTGGAAAGACTAAAGTGGAAAGACTATAGTGGAAAGACTAAAGTGGAAAGAATGTAGTGGACAGAATAAAGTGGAGACTATAGTGGAAAGACTAAAGTGGACAGAGAATAGTGGAAAGACTAAAGTGGACAGACTATATTGGAAAGACTATAGTGGAAAGACTTTAGTGGACGGAATAAAGTGGAGACTATAGTGGAAAGACTAAAGTGGAAAGACTAAAGTGGAAAGACTAAAGTGGACAGAGAATAGTGGAAAGACTAAAGTGGAAAGACTGTAGTGGACAGAATAAAGTGGAGACTACATTGGATAGACTAAAGTGGAAAGACTAAAGTTGACAGACTATAGTGGAAAGACTATAGTGGAAAGACTCTAGTGGACAGAATAAAGTGGAGACTATAGTGGAAAGACTAAAGTGGACAGAGAATAGTGGAAAGACTAAAGTGGACAGAATATAGTGGAAAGACTATAGTGGAAAAACTGTAGTGGACAGAATAAAGTGGAGACTATAGTGGAAAGACTAAAGTGGACAGAGAATAGTGGAAAGACTAAAGTGGAAAGAATGTAGTGGACAGAATAAAGTGGAGACTATAGTGGAAAGACTAAAGTGGACAGACTAAAGTGGAAAGACTAAAGTGGAAAGACTAAAGTGGACAGACTATAGTGGAAAGACTGTAGTGGACAGAATAAAGTGGAGAGTATATTGGAAAGAATAAAGTGGACAGAGAATAGTGGAAAGACTAAAGTGGACAGACTATAGTGGAAAGACTATATTGGAGAGACTATAGTGGACAGAATAAAGTGGAGACTATAGTGGAAAGACTAAAGTGGAACGACTAAAGTGGACAGAGAATAGTGGAAAGACTAAAGCGGAAAGACTGTATTGGACAGAATAAAGTGGAGACTATAGTGGAAAGACTAAAGTGGACAGAGAATAGCGGACAAAATAAAGTGGAGACTATAGTGGAAAGACTAAAGTGGACAGAGAATAGTGGAAAGACTAAAGTGGACAGACTATAGTGGAAAGACTATAGTGGAAAAACTGTAGTGGACAGAATAAAGTGGAGACTATAGTGGAAAGACTAAAGTGGACAGAGAATAGTGGAAAGACTAAAGTGGACAGACTCTAGTGGAAAGACTAAAGTGGACAGACTAAAGTGGAAAGACTAAAGTGGAGAGACTAAAGTGGACAGACTATAGTGGAAAGACTGTAGTGGACAGAATAAAGTGGAAAGACTATAGTGGAAAGACTGTAGTGGACAGAATAAAGTGGAGACTATAGTGGAAAGACTAAAGTGGACAGAGAATAGTGGAAAGACTAAAGTGGACAGACTATAGTGGAAAGACTAAAGTGGACAGACTAAAGTGGACAGACTATAGTGGAAATACTGTAGTGGACAGAATAAAGTGGAGAGTATAGTGGAAAGACTAAAGTGGACAGAGAATAGCGGACAGAATAAAGTGGAGACTATAGTGGAAAGACTAAAGTGGACAGAGAATAGTGGAAAGACTATAGTGGAAAAACCGTAGTGGACAGAATAAAGTGGAGACTATAGTGGAAAGACTAAAGTGGACAGAGAATAGTGGAAAGACTAAAGTGGAAAGAATGTAGTGGACAGAATAAAGTGGAGACTATAGTGGAAAGACTAAAGTGGACAGACTAAAGTGGAAAGACTAAAGTGGAAAGACTAAAGTGGACAGACTATAGTGGAAAGACTAAAGTGGACAGAGAATAGTGGAAAGACTAAAGTGGACAGACTATAGTGGAAAGACTATAGTGAAAAAACTGTAGTGGACAGAATAAAGTGGAGACTATAGTGGAAAGACTAAAGTGGACAGAGAATAGTGGAAAGACTAAAGTGGACAGACTCTAGTGGAAAGACTAAAGTGGACAGACTAAAGTGGAAAGACTAAAGTGGAGAGACTAAAGTGGACAGACTATAGTGGAAAGACTGTAGTGGACAGAATAAAGTGGAAAGACTATAGTGGAAAGACTGTAGTGGACAGAATAAAGTGGAGACTATAGTGGAAAGACTAAAGTGGACAGAGAATAGTGGAAAGACTAAAGTGGACAGACTATAGTGGACAGACTAAAGTGGACAGACTAAAGTGGACAGACTATAGTGGAAATACTGTAGTGGACAGAATAAAGTGGAGAGTATAGTGGAAAGAATAAAGTGGACAGAGAATAGTGGAAAGACTAAAGTGGACAGACTATAGTGGAAACACTATAGTGGAGAGACTGTAGTGGACAGAATAAAGTGGAGACTATAGTGGAAAGACTAAAGTGGACAGAGAATAGTGGAAAGACTAAAGTGGAAAGACTGTAGTGGACAGAATAAAGTGGAAAGACTAAAGTGGACAGACTATAGTGGAAAAACTATAGTGGAAAGACTGTAGTGGACAGAATAAAGTGGAGACTATAGTGGAAAGACTAAAGTGGACAGAGAATAGTGGAAAGACTAAGTGGACAGACTGTAGTGGACAGACTATATTGGAGAGACTATAGTGGACAGAATAAAGTGGAGACTATAGTGGAAAGACCATAGTGGAAAGACTGTACTGGGCAGAATAAAGTGGAGACTATAGTGGAAAGACTAAAGTGGACAGAGAATAGTCGAAAGACTAAAGTGGACCGACTATAGTGGAAAGACTAAAGTGGACAGACTAAAGTGGAAAAACTAAAGTGGAAAGACTAAAGTGGACAGACTATAGTGGAAAGACTATATTGGAGAGACTATAGTGGACAGAATAAAGTGGAGACTATAGTGGAAAGACTAAAGTGGACAGAGAATAGTGGAAAGACTAAAGTGGAAAGACTGTATTGGACAGAATAAAGAGGAAAGACTATAGTGGAAAGACTGTAGTGGACAGAATAAAGTGTAGACTACAGTGGAAAGACTAAAGTGGACAGAGAATAGTGGAAAGACTAAAGTGGACAGACTATAGTGGAAAGACTAAAGTGGACAGACTAAAGTGGAGAGACTATAGTGGAAAGACTAAAGTGGACAGACTATAGTGGAAAGACTGTAGTGGACAGAATAAAGTGTAGACTATAGTGGAAAGACTAAAGTGGACAGAGAATAGTGGAAAGACTAAAGTGGACAGACTATAGTGGAAAGACTAAAGTGGACAGACTAAAGTGGAAAGACTAAAGTGGAAAGACTAAAGTGGAAAGACTAAAGTGGACAGACTATAGTGGAAAGACTATATTGGAGAGACTATAGTGGACAGAATAAAGTGGAGACTATAGTGGAAAGACTAAAGTGGACAGAGAATAGTGGAAAGACTAAAGTGGAAAGACTGTAGTGGACAGAATAAACAGGAAAGACTATAGTGGAAAGACTGTAGTGGACAGAATAAAGTGTAGACTATAGTGGAAAGACTAAAGTGGACAGAGAATAGTGGAAAGACAAAAGTGGACAGACTGAAGTGGAAAGACTATAGTGGAAAGACTAAAGTGGAAAGAATGTAGTGGACAGAATAAAGTGGAGACTATAGTGGAAAGACTAAAGTGGACAGAGAATAGTGGAAAGACTAAAGTGGACAGACTATATTGGAAACACTATAGTGGAAAGACTTTAGTGGACGGAATAAAGTGGAGACTATAGTGGAAAGACTAAAGTGGAAAGACTAAAGTGGAAAGACTAAAGTGGACAGAGAATAGTGGAAAGACTAAAGTGGAAAGACTGTAGTGGACAGAATAAAGTGGAGACTATATTGGATAGACTAAAGTGGAAAGACTAAAGTGGACAGACTATAGTGGAAAGACTATAGTGGAAAGACTCTAGTGGACAGAATAAAGTGGAGACTATAGTGGAAAGACTAAAGTGGACAGAGAATAGTGGAAAGACTAAAGTGGACAGAATATAGTGGAAAGACTATAGTGGAAAAACTGTAGTGGACAGAATAAAGTGGAGACTATAGTGGAAAGACTAAAGTGGACAGAGAATAGTGGAAAGACTAAAGTGGAAAGAATGTAGTGGACAGAATAAAGTGGAGACTATAGTGGAAAGACAAAAGTGGACAGACTAAAGTGGAAAGACTAAAGTGGAAAGACTAAAGTGGACATACTATAGTGGAAAGACTGTAGTGGACAGAATAAAGTGGAGAGTATGTTGGAAAGAATAAAGTGGACAGAGAATAGTGGAAAGACTAAAGTGGACAGACTATAGTGGAAAGTCTATATTGGAGAGACTATAGTGGACAGAATAAAGTGGAGACTATAGTGGAAAGACTAAAGTGGAACGACTAAAGTGGACAGAGAATAGTGGAAAGACTAAAGTGGAAAGACTGTATTGGACAGAATAAAGTGGAGACTATAGTGGAAAGACTAAAGTGGAAAGAGAATAGCGGACAGAATAAAGTGGAGACTATAGTGGAAAGACTAAAGTGGACAGAGAATAGTGGAAAGACTAAAGTGGACAGACTATAGTGGAAAGACTATAGTGGAAAAACTGTAGTGGACAGAATAAAGTGGAGACTATAGTGGAAAGACTAAAGTGGACAGAGAATAGTGGAAAGACTAAAGTGGAAAGAATGTAGTGGACAGAATAAAGTGAAGACTATAGTGGAAAGACTAAAGTGGACAGACTAAAGTGGAAAGACTAAAGTGGAAAGACTAAAGTGGACAGACTATAGTGGAAAGACTAAAGTGGACAGAGAATAGTGGAAAGACTAAAGTGGACAGACTCTAGTGGAAAGACTAAAGTGGACAGACTAAAGTGGAAAGACTAAAGTGGAGAGACTAAAGTGGACAGACTATAGTGGAAAGACTGTAGTGGACAGAATAAAGTGGAAAGACTATAGTGGAAAGACTGTAGTGGACAGAATAAAGTGGAGACTATAGTGGAAAGACTAAAGTGGACAGAGAATAGTGGAAAGACTAAAGTGGACAGACTATAGTGGAAAGACTAAAGTGGACAGACTAAAGTGGACAGACTATAGTGGAAATACTGTAGTGGACAGAATAAAGTGGAGAGTATAGTGGAAAGAATAAAGTGGACAGAGAATAGTGGAAAGACTAAAGTGGACAGACTATAGTGGAAACACTATAGTGGAGAGACTGTAGTGGACAGAATAAAGTGGAGACTATAGTGGAAAGACTAAAGTGGACAGAGAATAGTGGAAAGACTAAAGTGGAAAGACTGTAGTGGACAGAATAAAGTGGAAAGACTAAAGTGGACAGACTATAGTGGAAAAACTATAGTGGAAAGACTGTAGTGGACAGAATAAAGTGGAGACTATAGTGGAAAGACTAAAGTGGACAGAGAATAGTGGAAAGACTAAGTGGACAGACTATACTGGAAATACTAAAGTGGACAGACAAAATGGAAAGACTAAAGTGGAAAGACTAAAGTGGACAGACTATAGTGGAAAGACTGAAGTTGAAAGACTCAGTGGACAGACTAAAGTGTACACACTGAAGTGGAAAGAATAAAGTGGAAAGACTAAAGTGGAAAGACTAAAGTGGACAGACTATAGTGGAAAGACTAAAGTTGAAAGACTGTAGTGGACAGAATAAAGTGGAGACTATAGTGGAAAGACCATAGTGGAAAGACTGTACTGGGCAGAATAAAGTGGAGACTATAGTGGAAAGACTAAAGTGGACAGAGAATAGTGGAAAGACTAAAGTGGACCGACTATAGTGGAAAGACTAAAGTGGACAGACTAAAGTGGAAAGACTAAAGTGGAAAGACTAAAGTGGACAGACTATAGTGGAAATTCTGTAGTGGACAGAATAAAGTGGAAAGACTATAGTGGAAAGACTGTAGTGGACAGAATAAAGTGGACACTATAGTGGAAAGACTAAAGTGGACAGAGAATAGTGGAAAGACTAAAGTGGACAGACTATAGTGGAAAGACTAAAGTGGGCAGACTAAAGTGGACAGACTATAGTGCACAGACTATAGTGGAAATACTGTATTGGACAGAATAAAGTGGAGAGTATAGTGGAAAGAATAAAGTGGACAGAGAATAGTGGAAAGACTAAAGTGGACAGACTATAGTGGAAAGACTATAGTGGAGAGACTGTAGTGGACAGAATAAAGTGGAGACTATAGTGGAAAGACTAAAGTGGACAGAGAATAGTGGAAAGACTAAAGTGGAAAGACTGTATTGGACAGAATAAAGTGGAGACTATAGTGGAAAGACTAAAGTGGACAGAGAATAGCGGACAGAATAAAGTGGAGACTATAGTGGAAAGACTAAAGTGGACAGAGAATAGTGGAAAGACTATAGTGGAAAAACTGTAGTGGACAGAATAAAGTGGAGAGTATGTTGGAAAGAATAAAGTGGACAGAGAATAGTGGAAAGACTAAAGTGGACAGACTATAGTGGAAAGTCTATATTGGAGAGACTATAGTGGACAGAATAAAGTGGAGACTATAGTGGAAAGACTAAAGTGGAACGACTAAAGTGGACAGAGAATAGTGGAAAGACTAAAGTGGAAAGACTGTATTGGACAGAATAAAGTGGAGACTATAGTGGAAAGACTAAAGTGGAAAGAGAATAGCGGACAGAATAAAGTGGAGACTATAGTGGAAAGACTAAAGTGGACAGAGAATAGTGGAAAGACTAAAGTGGACAGACTATAGTGGAAAGACTATAGTGGAAAAACTGTAGTGGACAGAATAAAGTGGAGACTATAGTGGAAAGACTAAAGTGGACAGAGAATAGTGGAAAGACTAAAGTGGAAAGAATGTAGTGGACAGAATAAAGTGAAGACTATAGTGGAAAGACTAAAGTGGACAGACTAAAGTGGAAAGACTAAAGTGGAAAGACTAAAGTGGACAGACTATAGTGGAAAGACTAAAGTGGACAGAGAATAGTGGAAAGACTAAAGTGGACAGACTCTAGTGGAAAGACTAAAGTGGACAGACTAAAGTGGAAAGACTAAAGTGGAGAGACTAAAGTGGACAGACTATAGTGGAAAGACTGTAGTGGACAGAATAAAGTGGAAAGACTATAGTGGAAAGACTGTAGTGGACAGAATAAAGTCGAGACTATAGTGGAAAGACTAAAGTGGACAGAGAATAGTGGAAAGACTAAAGTGGACAGACTATAGTGGAAAGACTAAAGTGGACAGACTAAAGTGGACAGACTATAGTGGAAATACTGTAGTGGACAGAATAAAGTGGAGAGTATAGTGGAAAGAATAAAGTGGACAGAGAATAGTGGAAAGACTAAAGTGGACAGACTATAGTGGAAACACTATAGTGGAGAGACTGTAGTGGACAGAATAAAGTGGAGACTATAGTGGAAAGACTAAAGTGGACAGAGAATAGTGGAAAGACTAAAGTGGAAAGACTGTAGTGGACAGAATAAAGTGGAAAGACTAAAGTGGACAGACTATAGTGGAAAAACTATAGTGGAAAGACTGTAGTGGACAGAATAAAGTGGAGACTATAGTGGAAAGACTAAAGTGGACAGAGAATAGTGGAAAGACTAAGTGGACAGACTATACTGGAAATACTAAAGTGGACAGACAAAATGGAAAGACTAAAGTGGAAAGACTAAAGTGGACAGACTATAGTGGAAAGACTGAAGTTGAAAGACTCAGTGGACAGACTAAAGTGTACACACTGAAGTGGAAAGAATAAAGTGGAAAGACTAAAGTGGAAAGACTAAAGTGGACAGACTATAGTGGAAAGACTAAAGTTGAAAGACTGTAGTGGACAGAATAAAGTGGAGACTATAGTGGAAAGACCATAGTGGAAAGACTGTACTGGGCAGAATAAAGTGGAGACTATAGTGGAAAGACTAAAGTGGACAGAGAATAGTGGAAAGACTAAAGTGGACCGACTATAGTGGAAAGACTAAAGTGGACAGACTAAAGTGGAAAGACTAAAGTGGAAAGACTAAAGTGGACAGACTATAGTGGAAATTCTGTAGTGGACAGAATAAAGTGGAAAGACTATAGTGGAAAGACTGTAGTGGACAGAATAAAGTGGACACTATAGTGGAAAGACTAAAGTGGACAGAGAATAGTGGAAAGACTAAAGTGGACAGACTATAGTGGAAAGACTAAAGTGGGCAGACTAAAGTGGACAGACTATAGTGCACAGACTATAGTGGAAATACTGTATTGCACAGAATAAAGTGGAGAGTATAGTGGAAAGAATAAAGTGGACAGAGAATAGTGGAAAGACTAAAGTGGACAGACTATAGTGGAAAGACTATAGTGGAGAGACTGTAGTGGACAGAATAAAGTGGAGACTATAGTGGAAAGACTAAAGTGGACAGAGAATAGTGGAAAGACTAAAGTGGAAAGACTGTATTGGACAGAATAAAGTGGAGACTATAGTGGAAAGACTAAAGTGGACAGAGAATAGCGGACAGAATAAAGTGGAGACTATAGTGGAAAGACTAAAGTGGACAGAGAATAGTGGAAAGACTATAGTGGAAAAACTGTAGTGGACAGAATAAAGTGGAGACTATAGTGGGCAGACTAAAGTGGACAGACTATAGTGCACAGACTATAGTGGAAATACTGTAGTGGACAGAATAAAGTGGAGAGTATAGTGGAAAGAATAAAGTGGACAGAGAATAGTGGAAAGACTAAAGTGGACAGACTATAGTGGAAAGACTATAGTGGAGAGACTGTAGTGGACAGAATAAAGTGGAGACTATAGTGGAAAGACTAAAGTGGACAGAGAATAGTGGAAAGACTAAAGTGGAAAGACTGTATTGGACAGAATAAAGTGGAGACTATAGTGGAAAGACTAAAGTGGACAGAGAATAGCGGACAGAATAAAGTGGAGACTATAGTGGAAAGACTAAAGTGGACAGAGAATAGTGGAAAGACTATAGTGGAAAAACTGTAGTGGACAGAATAAAGTGGAGACTATAGTGGAAAGACTAAAGTGGACAGAGAATAGTGGAAAGACTAAAGTGGACAGACTATAGTGGAAAGACTATATTGGAGAGACTATAGTGGACAGAATAAAGTGGAGACTATAGTGGAAAGACTAAAGTGGAACGACTAAAGTGGACAGAGAATAGTGGAAAGACTAAAGTGGAAAGACTGTATTGGACAGAATAAAGTGGAGACTATAGTGGAAAGACTAAAGTGGACAGAGAATAGCGGACAGAATAAAGTGGAGACTATAGTGGAAAGACTAAAGTGGACAGAGAATAGTGGAAAGACTATAGTGGAAAAACTGTAGTGGACAGAATAAAGTGGAGACTATAGTGGAAAGACTAAAGTGGACAGACTAAAGTGGAAAGACTAAAGTGGAAAGACTAAAGTGGACAGACTATAGTGGAAAGACTAAAGTGGACAGAGAATAGTGGAAAGACTAAAGTGGACAGACTATAGTGGAAAGACTATAGTGGAAAAACTGTAGTGGACAGAATAAAGTGGAGACTATAGTGGAAAGACTAAAGTGGACAGAGAATAGTGGAAAGACTAAAGTGGACAGACTCTAGTGGAAAGACTAAAGTGGACAGACTAAAGTGGAAAGACTAAAGTGGAGAGACTAAAGTGGACAGACTATAGTGGAAAGACTGTAGTGGACAGAATAAAGTGGAAAGACTATAGTGGAAAGACTGTAGTGGACAGAATAAAGTGGAGACTATAGTGGAAAGACTAAAGTGGACAGAGAATAGTGGAAAGACTAAAGTGGACAGACTATAGTGGAAAGACTAAAGTGGACAGACTAAAGTGGACAGACTATAGTGGAAATACTGTAGTGGACAGAATAAAGTGGAGAGTATAGTGGAAAGAATAAAGTGGACAGAGAATAGTGGAAAGACTAAAGTGGACAGACTATAGTGGAAACACTATAGTGGAGAGACTGTAGTGGACAGAATAAAGTGGAGACTATAGTGGAAAGACTAAAGTGGACAGAGAATAGTGGAAAGACTAAAGTGGAAAGACTGTAGTGGACAGAATAAAGTGGAAAGACTAAAGTGGACAGACTATAGTGGAAAAACTATAGTGGAAAGACTGTAGTGGACAGAATAAAGTGGAGACTATAGTGGAAAGACTAAAGTGGACAGAGAATAGTGGAAAGACTAAGTGGACAGACTGTAGTGGACAGACTATATTGGAGAGACTATAGTGGACAGAATAAAGTGGAGACTATAGTGGAAAGACCATAGTGGAAAGACTGTACTGGGCAGAATAAAGTGGAGACTATAGTGGAAAGACTAAAGTGGACAGAGAATAGTGGAAAGACTAAAGTGGACCGACTATAGTGGAAAGACTAAAGTGGACAGACTAAAGTGGAAAGACTAAAGTGGAAAGACTAAAGTGGACAGACTATAGTGGAAAGACTATATTGGAGAGACTATAGTGGACAGAATAAAGTGGAGACTATAGTGGAAAGACTAAAGTGGACAGAGAATAGTGGAAAGACTAAAGTGGAAAGACTGTATTGGACAGAATAAAGAGGAAAGACTATAGTGGAAAGACTGTAGTGGACAGAATAAAGTGTAGACTATAGTGGAAAGACTAAAGTGGACAGAGAATAGTGGAAAGACTAAAGTGGACAGACTATAGTGGAAAGACTAAAGTGGACAGACTAAAGTGGAGAGACTATAGTGGAAAGACTAAAGTGGACAGACTATAGTGGAAAGACTGTAGTGGACAGAATAAAGTGGAGACTATAGTGGAAAGACTAAAGTGGACAGAGAATAGTGGAAAGACTAAAGTGGACAGACTATAGTGGAAAGACTAAAGTGGACAGACTAAAATGGAAAGACTAAAGTGGAAAGACTAAAGTTGACAGACTATAGTGGAAAGACTATAGTGGAGAGACTGTAGTGGACAGAATAAATTGGAGACTATAGTGGAAAGACTAAAGTGGACAGAGAATAGTGGAAAGACTAAAGTGGACAGACTATAGTGGAAAGACTAAAGTGGACAGACTATAGTGGAAAGACTAAAGTGGAAAGACTAAAGTGGAAAGACTAAAGTGGAAAGACTATAGTGGAAAGACTAAAGTGGAAAGAATGTAGTGGACAGAATAAAGTGGAGACTATAGTGGAAAGACTAAAGTGGACAGAGAATAGTGGAAAGACTAAAGTGGACAGACTATATTGGAAAGACTATAGTGGAAAGACTTTAGTGGACGGAATAAAGTGGAGACTATAGTGGAAAGACTAAAGTGGAAAGACTAAAGTGGAAAGACTAAAGTGGACAGAGAATAGTGGAAAGACTAAAGTGGAAAGACTGTAGTGGACAGAATAAAGTGGAGACTACATTGGATAGACTAAAGTGGAAAGACTAAAGTTGACAGACTATAGTGGAAAGACTATAGTGGAAAGACTCTAGTGGACAGAATAAAGTGGAGACTATAGTGGAAAGACTAAAGTGGACAGAGAATAGTGGAAAGACTAAAGTGGACAGAATATAGTGGAAAGACTATAGTGGAAAAACTGTAGTGGACAGAATAAAGTGGAGACTATAGTGGAAAGACTAAAGTGGACAGAGAATAGTGGAAAGACTAAAGTGGAAAGAATGTAGTGGACAGAATAAAGTGGAGACTATAGTGGAAAGACTAAAGTGGACAGACTAAAGTGGAAAGACTAAAGTGGAAAGACTAAAGTGGACAGACTATAGTGGAAAGACTGTAGTGGACAGAATAAAGTGGAGAGTATATTGGAAAGAATAAAGTGGACAGAGAATAGTGGAAAGACTAAAGTGGACAGACTATAGTGGAAAGACTATATTGGAGAGACTATAGTGGACAGAATAAAGTGGAGACTATAGTGGAAAGACTAAAGTGGAACGACTAAAGTGGACAGAGAATAGTGGAAAGACTAAAGTGGAAAGACTGTATTGGACAGAATAAAGTGGAGACTATAGTGGAAAGACTAAAGTGGACAGAGAATAGCGGACAAAATAAAGTGGAGACTATAGTGGAAAGACTAAAGTGGACAGAGAATAGTGGAAAGACTAAAGTGGACAGACTATAGTGGAAAGACTATAGTGGAAAAACTGTAGTGGACAGAATAAAGTGGAGACTATAGTGGAAAGACTAAAGTGGACAGAGAATAGTGGAAAGACTAAAGTGGAAAGAATGTAGTGGACAGAATAAAGTGGAGACTATAGTGGAAAGACTAAAGAGGACAGACTAAAGTGGAAAGACTAAAGTGGAAAGACTAAAGTGGACAGACTATAGTGGAAAGACTAAAGTGGACAGAGAATAGTGGAAAGACTAAAGTGGACAGACTATAGTGGAAAGACTATAGTGGAAAAACTGTAGTGGACAGAATAAAGTGGAGACTATAGTGGAAAGACTAAAGTGGACAGAGAATAGTGGAAAGACTAAAGTGGACAGACTCTAGTGGAAAGACTAAAGTGGACAGACTAAAGTGGAAAGACTAAAGTGGAGAGACTAAAGTGGACAGACTATAGTGGAAAGACTGTAGTGGACAGAATAAAGTGGAAAGACTATAGTGGAAAGACTGTAGTGGACAGAATAAAGTGGAGACTATAGTGGAAAGACTAAAGTGGACAGAGAATAGTGGAAAGACTAAAGTGGACAGACTATAGTGGAAAGACTAAAGTGGACAGACTAAAGTGGACAGACTATAGTGGAAATACTGTAGTGGACAGAATAAAGTGGAGAGTATAGTGGAAAGACTAAAGTGGACAGAGAATAGCGGACAGAATAAAGTGGAGACTATAGTGGAAAGACTAAAGTGGACAGAGAATAGTGGAAAGACTATAGTGGAAAAACTGTAGTGGACAGAATAAAGTGGAGACTATAGTGGAAAGACTAAAGTGGACAGAGAATAGTGGAAAGACTAAAGTGGAAATAATGTAGTGGACAGAATAAAGTGGAGACTATAGTGGAAAGACTAAAGTGGACAGACTAAAGTGGAAAGACTAAAGTGGAAAGACTAAAGTGGACAGACTATAGTGGAAAGACTAAAGTGGACAGAGAATAGTGGAAAGACTAAAGTGGACAGACTATAGTGGAAAGACTATAGTGGAAAAACTGTAGTGGACAGAATAAAGTGGAGACTATAGTGGAAAGACTAAAGTGGACAGAGAATAGTGGACAGACTAAAGTGGACAGACTCTAGTGGAAAGACTAAAGTGGACAGACTAAAGTGGAAAGACTAAAGTGGAGAGACTAAAGTGGACAGACTATAGTGGAAAGACTGTAGTGGACAGAATAAAGTGGAAAGACTATAGTGGAAAGACTGTAGTGGACAGAATAAAGTGGAGACTATAGTGGAAAGACTAAAGTGGACAGAGAATAGTGGAAAGACTAAAGTGGACAGACTATAGTGGAAAGACTAAAGTGGACAGACTAAAGTGGACAGACTATAGTGGAAATACTGTAGTGGACAGAATAAAGTGGAGAGTATAGTGGAAAGAATAAAGTGGACAGAGAATAGTGGAAAGACTAAAGTGGACAGACTATAGTGGAAACACTATAGTGGAGAGACTGTAGTGGACAGAATAAAGTGGAGACTATAGTGGAAAGACTAAAGTGGACAGAGAATAGTGGAAAGACTAAAGTGGAAAAACTGTAGTGGACAGAATAAAGTGGAAAGACTAAAGTGGACAGACTATAGTGGAAAAACTATAGTGGAAAGACTGTAGTGGACAGAATAAAGTGGAGACTATAGTGGAAAGACTAAAGTGGACAGAGAATAGTGGAAAGACTAAGTGGACAGACTGTAGTGGACAGACTATATTGGAGAGACTATAGTGGACAGAATAAAGTGGAGACTATAGTGGAAAGACCATAGTGGAAAGACTGTACTGGGCAGAATAAAGTGGAGACTATAGTGGAAAGACTAAAGTGGACAGAGAATAGTCGAAAGACTAAAGTGGACCGACTATAGTGGAAAGACTAAAGTGGACAGACTAAAGTGGAAAAACTAAAGTGGAAAGACTAAAGTGGACAGACTATAGTGGAAAGACTATATTGGAGAGACTCTAGTGGACAGAATAAAGTGGAGACTATAGTGGAAAGACTAAAGTGGACAGAGAATAGTGGAAAGACTAAAGTGGAAAGACTGTATTGGACAGAATAAAGAGGAAAGACTATAGTGGAAAGACTGTAGTGGACAGAATAAAGTGTAGACTACAGTGGAAAGACTAAAGTGGACAGAGAATAGTGGAAAGACTAAAGTGGACAGACTATAGTGGAAAGACTAAAGTGGACAGACTAAAGTGGAGAGACTATAGTGGAAAGACTAAAGTGGACAGACTATAGTGGAAAGACTGTAGTGGACAGAATAAAGTGTAGACTATAGTGGAAAGACTAAAGTGGACAGAGAATAGTGGAAAGACTAAAGTGGACAGACTATAGTGGAAAGACTAAAGTGGACAGACTAAAGTGGAAAGACTAAAGTGGAAAGACTAAAGTGGAAAGACTAAAGTGGACAGACTATAGTGGAAAGACTATATTGGAGAGACTATAGTGGACAGAATAAAGTGGAGACTATAGTGGAAAGACTAAAGTGGACAGAGAATAGTGGAAAGACTAAAGTGGAAAGACTGTAGTGGACAGAATAAACAGGAAAGACTATAGTGGAAAGACTGTAGTGGACAGAATAAAGTGTAGACTATAGTGGAAAGACTAAAGTGGACAGAGAATAGTGGAAAGACAAAAGTGGACAGACTGGAGTGGAAAGACTATAGTGGAAAGACTAAAGTGGAAAGAATGTAGTGGACAGAATAAAGTGGAGACTATAGTGGAAAGACTAAAGTGGACAGAGAATAGTGGAAAGACTAAAGTGGACAGACTATATTGGAAACACTATAGTGGAAAGACTTTAGTGGACGGAATAAAGTGGAGACTATAGTGGAAAGACTAAAGTGGAAAGACTAAAGTGGAAAGACTAAAGTGGACAGAGAATAGTGGAAAGACTAAAGTGGAAAGACTGTAGTGGACAGAATAAAGTGGAGACTATATTGGATAGACTAAAGTGGAAAGACTAAAGTGGACAGACTATAGTGGAAAGACTATAGTGGAAAGACTCTAGTGGACAGAATAAAGTGGAGACTATAGTGGAAAGACTAAAGTGGACAGAGAATAGTGGAAAGACTAAAGTGGACAGAATATAGTGGAAAGACTATAGTGGAAAAACTGTAGTGGACAGAATAAAGTGGAGACTATAGTGGAAAGACTAAAGTGGACAGAGAATAGTGGAAAGACTAAAGTGGAAAGAATGTAGTGGACAGAATAAAGTGGAGACTATAGTGGAAAGACTAAAGTGGACAGACTAAAGTGGAAAGACTAAAGTGGAAAGACTAAAGTGGACATACTATAGTGGAAAGACTGTAGTGGACAGAATAAAGTGGAGAGTATGTTGGAAAGAATAAAGTGGACAGAGAATAGTGGAAAGACTAAAGTGGACAGACTATAGTGGAAAGACTATATTGGAGAGACTATAGTGGACAGAATAAAGTGGAGACTATAGTGGAAAGACTAAAGTGGAACGACTAAAGTGGACAGAGAATAGTGGAAAGACTAAAGTGGAAAGAATGTAGTGGACAGAATAAAGTGAAGACTATAGTGGAAAGACTAAAGTGGACAGACTAAAGTGGAAAGACTAAAGTGGAAAGACTAAAGTGGACAGACTATAGTGGAAAGACTAAAGTGGACAGAGAATAGTGGAAAGACTAAAGTGGACAGACTCTAGTGGAAAGACTAAAGTGGACAGACTAAAGTGGAAAGACTAAAGTGGAGAGACTAAAGTGGACAGACTATAGTGGAAAGACTGTAGTGGACAGAATAAAGTGGAAAGACTATAGTGGAAAGACTGTAGTGGACAGAATAAAGTGGAGACTATAGTGGAAAGACTAAAGTGGACAGAGAATAGTGGAAAGACTAAAGTGGACAGACTATAGTGGAAAGACTAAAGTGGACAGACTAAAGTGGACAGACTATAGTGGAAATACTGTAGTGGACAGAATAAAGTGGAGAGTATAGTGGAAAGACTGTAGTGGACAGAATAAAGTGGAAAGACTAAAGTGGACAGACTATAGTGGAGAAACTATAGTGGAAAGACTGTAGTGGACAGAATAAAATGGAGACTATAGTGGAAAGACTAAAGTGGACAGAGAATAGTGGAAAGACTAAGTGGACAGACTATACTGGAAATACTAAAGTGGACAGACAAAATGGAAAGACTAAAGTGGAAAGACTAAAGTGGACAGACTATAGTGGAAAGACTGAAGTTGAAAGACTCAGTGGACAGACTAAAGTGTACACACTGAAGTGGAAAGAATAAAGTGGAAAGACTAAAGTGGAAAGACTAAAGTGGACAGACTATAGTGGAAAGACTAAAGTTGAAAGACTGTAGTGGACAGAATAAAGTGGAGACTATAGTGGAAAGACCATAGTGGAAAGACTGTACTGGGCAGAATAAAGTGGAGACTATAGTGGAAAGACTAAAGTGGACAGAGAATAGTGGAAAGACTAAAGTGGACCGACTATAGTGGAAAGACTAAAGTGGACAGACTAAAGTGGAAAGACTAAAGTGGAAAGACTAAAGTGGACAGACTATAGTGGAAATTCTGTAGTGGACAGAATAAAGTGGAAAGACTATAGTGGAAAGACTGTAGTGGACAGAATAAAGTGGACACTATAGTGGAAAGACTAAAGTGGACAGAGAATAGTGGAAAGACTAAAGTGGACAGACTATAGTGGAAAGACTAAAGTGGGCAGACTAAAGTGGACAGACTATAGTGCACAGACTATAGTGGAAATACTGTAGTGGACAGAATAAAGTGGAGAGTATAGTGGAAAGAATAAAGTGGACAGAGAATAGTGGAAAGACTAAAGTGGACAGACTATAGTGGAAAGACTATAGTGGAGAGACTGTAGTGGACAGAATAAAGTGGAGACTATAGTGGAAAGACTAAAGTGGACAGAGAATAGTGGAAAGACTAAAGTGGAAAGACTGTATTGGACAGAATAAAGTGGAGACTATAGTGGAAAGACTAAAGTGGACAGAGAATAGCGGACAGAATAAAGTGGAGACTATAGTGGAAAGACTAAAGTGGACAGAGAATAGTGGAAAGACTATAGTGGAAAAACTGTAGTGGACAGAATAAAGTGGAGACTATAGTGGAAAGACTAAAGTGGACAGAGAATAGTGGAAAGACTAAAGTGGACAGACTATAGTGGAAAGACTAAAGTGGACAGACTAAAGTGGAAAGACTAAAGTGGAAAGACTAAAGTGGAAAGACTAAAGTGGACAGACTATAGTGGAAAGACTATATTGGAGAGACTATAGTGGACAGAATAAAGTGGAGACTATAGTGGAAAGACTAAAGTGGACAGAGAATAGTGGAAAGACTAAAGTGGAAAGACTGTAGTGGACAGAATAAACAGGAAAGACTATAGTGGAAAGACTGTAGTGGACAGAATAAAGTGTAGACTATAGTGGAAAGACTAAAGTGGACAGAGAATAGTGGAAAGACAAAAGTGGACAGACTGGAGTGGAAAGACTATAGTGGAAAGACTAAAGTGGAAAGAATGTAGTGGACAGAATAAAGTGGAGACTATAGTGGAAAGACTAAAGTGGACAGAGAATAGTGGAAAGACTAAAGTGGACAGACTATATTGGAAACACTATAGTGGAAAGACTTTAGTGGACGGAATAAAGTGGAGACTATAGTGGAAAGACTAAAGTGGAAAGACTAAAGTGGAAAGACTAAAGTGGACAGAGAATAGTGGAAAGACTAAAGTGGAAAGACTGTAGTGGACAGAATAAAGTGGAGACTATATTGGATAGACTAAAGTGGAAAGACTAAAGTGGACAGACTATAGTGGAAAGACTATAGTGGAAAGACTCTAGTGGACAGAATAAAGTGGAGACTATAGTGGAAAGACTAAAGTGGACAGAGAATAGTGGAAAGACTAAAGTGGACAGAATATAGTGGAAAGACTATAGTGGAAAAACTGTAGTGGACAGAATAAAGTGGAGACTATAGTGGAAAGACTAAAGTGGACAGAGAATAGTGGAAAGACTAAAGTGGAAAGAATGTAGTGGACAGAATAAAGTGGAGACTATAGTGGAAAGACTAAAGTGGACAGACTAAAGTGGAAAGACTAAAGTGGAAAGACTAAAGTGGACATACTATAGTGGAAAGACTGTAGTGGACAGAATAAAGTGGAGAGTATGTTGGAAAGAATAAAGTGGACAGAGAATAGTGGAAAGACTAAAGTGGACAGACTATAGTGGAAAGACTATATTGGAGAGACTATAGTGGACAGAATAAAGTGGAGACTATAGTGGAAAGACTAAAGTGGAACGACTAAAGTGGACAGAGAATAGTGGAAAGACTAAAGTGGAAAGACTGTATTGGACAGAATAAAGTGGAGACTATAGTGGAAAGACTAAAGTGGAAAGAGAATAGCGGACAGAATAAAGTGGAGACTATAGTGGAAAGACTAAAGTGGACAGAGAATAGTGGAAAGACTAAAGTGGACAGACTATAGTGGAAAGACTATAGTGGAAAAACTGTAGTGGACAGAATAAAGTGGAGACTATAGTGGAAAGACTAAAGTGGACAGAGAATAGTGGAAAGACTAAAGTGGAAAGAATGTAGTGGACAGAATAAAGTGAAGACTATAGTGGAAAGACTAAAGTGGACAGACTAAAGTGGAAAGACTAAAGTGGAAAGACTAAAGTGGACAGACTATAGTGGAAAGACTAAAGTGGACAGAGAATAGTGGAAAGACTAAAGTGGACAGACTCTAGTGGAAAGACTAAAGTGGACAGACTAAAGTGGAAAGACTAAAGTGGAGAGACTAAAGTGGACAGACTATAGTGGAAAGACTGTAGTGGACAGAATAAAGTGGAAAGACTATAGTGGAAAGACTGTAGTGGACAGAATAAAGTGGAGACTATAGTGGAAAGACTAAAGTGGACAGAGAATAGTGGAAAGACTAAAGTGGACAGACTATAGTGGAAAGACTAAAGTGGACAGACTAAAGTGGACAGACTATAGTGGAAATACTGTAGTGGACAGAATAAAGTGGAGAGTATAGTGGAAAGACTGTAGTGGACAGAATAAAGTGGAAAGACTAAAGTGGACAGACTATAGTGGAAAAACTATAGTGGAAAGACTGTAGTGGACAGAATAAAATGGAGACTATAGTGGAAAGACTAAAGTGGACAGAGAATAGTGGAAAGACTAAGTGGACAGACTATACTGGAAATACTAAAGTGGACAGACAAAATGGAAAGACTAAAGTGGAAAGACTAAAGTGGACAGACTATAGTGGAAAGACTGAAGTTGAAAGACTCAGTGGACAGACTAAAGTGTACACACTGAAGTGGAAAGAATAAAGTGGAAAGACTAAAGTGGAAAGACTAAAGTGGACAGACTATAGTGGAAAGACTAAAGTTGAAAGACTGTAGTGGACAGAATAAAGTGGAGACTATAGTGGAAAGACCATAGTGGAAAGACTGTACTGGGCAGAATAAAGTGGAGACTATAGTGGAAAGACTAAAGTGGACAGAGAATAGTGGAAAGACTAAAGTGGACCGACTATAGTGGAAAGACTAAAGTGGACAGACTAAAGTGGAAAGACTAAAGTGGAAAGACTAAAGTGGACAGATTATAGTGGAAATTCTGTAGTGGACAGAATAAAGTGGAAAGACTATAGTGGAAAGACTGTAGTGGACAGAATAAAGTGGACACTATAGTGGAAAGACTAAAGTGGACAGAGAATAGTGGAAAGATTAAAGTGGACAGACTATAGTGGAAAGACTAAAGTGGGCAGACTAAAGTGGACAGACTATAGTGCACAGACTATAGTGGAAATACTGTAGTGGACAGAATAAAGTGGAGAGTATAGTGGAAAGAATAAAGTGGACAGAGAATAGTGGAAAGACTAAAGTGGACAGACTATAGTGGAAAGACTATAGTGGAGAGACTGTAGTGGACAGAATAAAGTGGAGACTATAGTGGAAAGACTAAAGTGGACAGAGAATAGTGGAAAGACTAAAGTGGAAAGACTGTATTGGACAGAATAAAGTGGAGACTATAGTGGAAAGACTAAAGTGGACAGAGAATAGCGGACAGAATAAAGTGGAGACTATAGTGGAAAGACTAAAGTGGACAGAGAATAGTGGAAAGACTATAGTGGAAAAACTGTAGTGGACAGAATAAAGTGGAGACTATAGTGGAAAGACTAAAGTGGACAGAGAATAGTGGAAAGACTAAAGTGGACAGACTATAGTGGAAAGACTATATTGGAGAGACTATAGTGGACAGAATAAAGTGGAGACTATAGTGGAAAGACTAAAGTGGAACGACTAAAGTGGACAGAGAATAGTGGAAAGACTAAAGTGGAAAGACTGTATTGGACAGAATAAAGTGGAGACTATAGTGGAAAGACTAAAGTGGACAGAGAATAGCGGACAGAATAAAGTGGAGACTATAGTGGAAAGACTAAAGTGGACAGAGAATAGTGGAAAGACTATAGTGGAAAAACTGTAGTGGACAGAATAAAGTGGAGACTATAGTGGAAAGACTAAAGTGGACAGACTAAAGTGGAAAGACTAAAGTGGAAAGACTAAAGTGGACAGACTATAGTGGAAAGACTAAAGTGGACAGAGAATAGTGGAAAGACTAAAGTGGACAGACTATAGTGGAAAGACTATAGTGGAAAAACTGTAGTGGACAGAATAAAGTGGAGACTATAGTGGAAAGACTAAAGTGGACAGAGAATAGTGGAAAGACTAAAGTGGACAGACTCTAGTGGAAAGACTAAAGTGGACAGACTAAAGTGGAAAGACTAAAGTGGAGAGACTAAAGTGGACAGACTATAGTGGAAAGACTGTAGTGGACAGAATAAAGTGGAAAGACTATAGTGGAAAGACTGTAGTGGACAGAATAAAGTGGAGACTATAGTGGAAAGACTAAAGTGGACAGAGAATAGTGGAAAGACTAAAGTGGACAGACTATAGTGGAAAGACTAAAGTGGACAGACTAAAGTGGACAGACTATAGTGGAAATACTGTAGTGGACAGAATAAAGTGGAGAGTATAGTGGAAAGAATAAAGTGGACAGAGAATAGTGGAAAGACTAAAGTGGACAGACTATAGTGGAAACACTATAGTGGAGAGACTGTATTGGACAGAATAAAGTGGAGACTATAGTGGAAAGACTAAAGTGGACAGAGAATAGTGGAAAGACTAAAGTGGAAAGACTGTAGTGGACAGAATAAAGTGGAAAGACTAAAGTGGACAGACTATAGTGGAAAAACTATAGTGGAAAGACTGTAGTGGACAGAATAAAGTGGAGACTATAGTGGAAAGACTAAAGTGGACAGAGAATAGTGGAAAGACTAAGTGGACAGACTGTAGTGGACAGACTATATTGGAGAGACTATAGTGGACAGAATAAAGTGGAGACTATAGTGGAAAGACCATAGTGGAAAGACTGTACTGGGCAGAATAAAGTGGAGACTATAGTGGAAAGACTAAAGTGGACAGAGAATAGTGGAAAGACTAAAGTGGACCGACTATAGTGGAAAGACTAAAGTGGACAGACTAAAGTGGAAAGACTAAAGTGGAAAGACTAAAGTGGACAGACTATAGTGGAAAGACTATATTGGAGAGACTATAGTGGACAGAATAAAGTGGAGACTATAGTGGAAAGACTAAAGTGGACAGAGAATAGTGGAAAGACTAAAGTGGAAAGACTGTATTGGACAGAATAAAGAGGAAAGACTATAGTGGAAAGACTGTAGTGGACAGAATAAAGTGTAGACTATAGTGGAAAGACTAAAGTGGACAGAGAATAGTGGAAAGACTAAAGTGGACAGACTATAGTGGAAAGACTAAAGTGGACAGACTAAAGTGGAGAGACTATAGTGGAAAGACTAAAGTGGACAGACTATAGTGGAAAGACTGTAGTGGACAGAATAAAGTGTAGACTATAGTGGAAAGACTAAAGTGGACAGAGAATAGTGGAAAGACTAAAGTGGACAGACTATAGTGGAAAGACTAAAGTGGACAGACTAAAGTGGAAAGACTAAAGTGGAAAGACTAAAGTGGACAGACTATAGTGGAAAGACTATATTGGAGAGACTATAGTGGACAGAATAAAGTGGAGACTATAGTGGAAAGACTAAAGTGGACAGAGAATAGTGGAAAGACTAAAGTGGAAAGACTGTAGTGGACAGAATAAAGAGGAAAGACTATAGTGGAAAGACTGTAGTGGACAGAATAAAGTGTAGACTATAGTGGAAAGACTAAAGTGGACAGAGAATAGTGGAAAGACTAAAGTGGACAGACTATAGTGGAAAGACTAAAGTGGACAGACTAAAGTGGAAAGACTAAAGTGGAAAGACTAAAGTGGAAAGACTAAAGTGGACAGACTATAGTGGAAAGACTATATTGGAGAGACTATAGTGGACAGAATAAAGTGGAGACTATAGTGGAAAGACTAAAGTGGACAGAGAATAGTGGAAAGACTAAAGTGGAAAGACTGTAGTGGACAGAATAAACAGGAAAGACTATAGTGGAAAGACTGTAGTGGACAGAATAAAGTGTAGACTATAGTGGAAAGACTAAAGTGGACAGAGAATAGTGGAAAGACAAAAGTGGACAGACTGAAGTGGAAAGACTATAGTGGAAAGACTAAAGTGGAAAGAATGTAGTGGACAGAATAAAGTGGAGACTATAGTGGAAAGACTAAAGTGGACAGAGAATAGTGGAAAGACTAAAGTGGACAGACTATATTGGAAACACTATAGTGGAAAGACTTTAGTGGACGGAATAAAGTGGAGACTATAGTGGAAAGACTAAAGTGGAAAGACTAAAGTGGAAAGACTAAAGTGGACAGAGAATAGTGGAAAGACTAAAGTGGAAAGACTGTAGTGGACAGAATAAAGTGGAGACTATATTGGATAGACTAAAGTGGAAAGACTAAAGTGGACAGACTATAGTGGAAAGACTATAGTGGAAAGACTCTAGTGGACAGAATAAAGTGGAGACTATAGTGGAAAGACTAAAGTGGACAGAGAATAGTGGAAAGACTAAAGTGGACAGAATATAGTGGAAAGACTATAGTGGAAAAACTGTAGTGGACAGAATAAAGTGGAGACTATAGTGGAAAGACTAAAGTGGACAGAGAATAGTGGAAAGACTAAAGTGGAAAGAATGTAGTGGACAGAATAAAGTGGAGACTATAGTGGAAAGACTAAAGTGGACAGACTAAAGTGGAAAGACTAAAGTGGAAAGACTAAAGTGGACATACTATAGTGGAAAGACTGTAGTGGACAGAATAAAGTGGAGAGTATGTTGGAAAGAATAAAGTGGACAGAGAATAGTGGAAAGACTAAAGTGGACAGACTATAGTTGAAAGACTATATTGGAGAGACTATAGTGGACAGAATAAAGTGGAGACTATAGTGGAAAGACTAAAGTGGAACGACTAAAGTGGACAGAGAATAGTGGAAAGACTAAAGTGGAAAGACTGTATTGGACAGAATAAAGTGGAGACTATAGTGGAAAGACTAAAGTGGAAAGAGAATAGCGGACAGAATAAAGTGGAGACTATAGTGGAAAGACTAAAGTGGACAGAGAATAGTGGAAAGACTAAAGTGGACAGACTATAGTGGAAAGACTATAGTGGAAAAACTGTAGTGGACAGAATAAAGTGGAGACTATAGTGGAAAGACTAAAGTGGACAGAGAATAGTGGAAAGACTAAAGTGGAAAGAATGTAGTGGACAGAATAAAGTGAAGACTATAGTGGAAAGACTAAAGTGGACAGACTAAAGTGGAAAGACTAAAGTGGAAAGACTAAAGTGGACAGACTATAGTGGAAAGACTAAAGTGGACAGAGAATAGTGGAAAGACTAAAGTGGACAGACTCTAGTGGAAAGACTAAAGTGGACAGACTAAAGTGGAAAGACTAAAGTGGAGAGACTAAAGTGGACAGACTATAGTGGAAAGACTGTAGTGGACAGAATAAAGTGGAGACTATAGTGGAAAGACTAAAGTGGACAGAGAATAGTGGAAAGACTAAAGTGGACAGACTATAGTGGAAAGACTAAAGTGGACAGACTAAAGTGGAAAGACTAAAGTGGAGAGACTAAAGTGGACAGACTATAGTGGAAAGACTGTAGTGGACAGAATAAAGTGGAGACTATAGTGGAAAGACTAAAGTGGACAGAGAATAGTGGAAAGACTAAAGTGGACAGACTATAGTGGAAAGACTAAAGTGGACAGACTAAAGTGGACAGACTATAGTGGAAATACTGTAGTGGACAGAATAAAGTGGAGAGTATAGTGGAAAGAATAAAGTGGACAGAGAATAGTGGAAAGACTAAAGTGGACAGACTATAGTGGAAACACTATAGTGGAGAGACTGTAGTGGACAGAATAAAGTGGAGACTATAGTGGAAAGACTAAAGTGGACAGAGAATAGTGGAAAGACTAAAGTGGAAAGACTGTAGTGGACAGAATAAAGTGGAAAGACTAAAGTGGACAGACTATAGTGGAAAAACTATAGTGGAAAGACTGTAGTGGACAGAATAAAGTGGAGACTATAGTGGAAAGACTAAAGTGGACAGAGAATAGTGGAAAGACTAAGTGGACAGACTATACTGGAAATACTAAAGTGGACAGACAAAATGGAAAGACTAAAGTGGAAAGACTAAAGTGGACAGACTATAGTGGAAAGACTGAAGTTGAAAGACTCAGTGGACAGACTAAAGTGAACTCACTGAAGTGGAAAGAATAAAGTGGAAAGACTAAAGTGGAAAGACTAAAGTGGACAGACTATAGTGGAAAGACTAAAGTTGAAAGACTGTAGTGGACAGAATAAAGTGGAGACTATAGTGGAAAGACCATAGTGGAAAGACTGTACTGGGCAGAATAAAGTGGAGACTATAGTGGAAAGACTAAAGTGGACAGAGAATAGTGGAAAGACTAAAGTGGACCGACTATAGTGGAAAGACTAAAGTGGACAGACTAAAGTGGAAAGACTAAAGTGGAAAGACTAAAGTGGACAGACTATAGTGGAAATTCTGTAGTGGACAGAATAAAGTGGAAAGACTATAGTGGAAAGACTGTAGTGGACAGAATAAAGTGGACACTATAGTGGAAAGACTAAAGTGGACAGAGAATAGTGGAAAGACTAAAGTGGACAGACTATAGTGGAAAGACTAAAGTGGGCAGACTAAAGTGGACAGACTATAGTGCACAGACTATAGTGGAAATACTGTAGTGGACAGAATAAAGTGGAGAGTATAGTGGAAAGAATAAAGTGGACAGAGAATAGTGGAAAGACTAAAGTGGACAGACTATAGTGGAAAGACTATAGTGGAGAGACTGTAGTGGACAGAATAAAGTGGAGACTATAGTGGAAAGACTAAAGTGGACAGAGAATAGTGGAAAGACTAAAGTGGAAAGACTGTATTGGACAGAATAAAGTGGAGACTATAGTGGAAAGACTAAAGTGGACAGAGAATAGCGGACAGAATAAAGTGGAGACTATAGTGGAAAGACTAAAGTGGACAGAGAATAGTGGAAAGACTATAGTGGAAAAACTGTAGTGGACAGAATAAAGTGGAGACTATAGTGGAAAGACTAAAGTGGACAGAGAATAGTGGAAAGACTAAAGTGGACAGACTATAGTGGAAAGACTATATTGGAGAGACTATAGTGGACAGAATAAAGTGGAGACTATAGTGGAAAGACTAAAGTGGAACGACTAAAGTGGACAGAGAATAGTGGAAAGACTAAAGTGGAAAGACTGTATTGGACAGAATAAAGTGGAGACTATAGTGGAAAGACTAAAGTGGACAGAGAATAGCGGACAGAATAAAGTGGAGACTATAGTGGAAAGACTAAAGTGGACAGAGAATAGTGGAAAGACTATAGTGGAAAAACTGTAGTGGACAGAATAAAGTGGAGACTATAGTGGAAAGACTAAAGTGGACAGACTAAAGTGGAAAGACTAAAGTGGAAAGACTAAAGTGGACAGACTATAGTGGAAAGACTAAAGTGGACAGAGAATAGTGGAAAGACTAAAGTGGACAGACTATAGTGGAAAGACTATAGTGGAAAAACTGTAGTGGACAGAATAAAGTGGAGACTATAGTGGAAAGACTAAAGTGGACAGAGAATAGTGGAAAGACTAAAGTGGACAGACTCTAGTGGAAAGACTAAAGTGGACAGACTAAAGTGGAAAGACTAAAGTGGAGAGACTAAAGTGGACAGACTATAGTGGAAAGACTGTAGTGGACAGAATAAAGTGGAAAGACTATAGTGGAAAGACTGTAGTGGACAGAATAAAGTGGAGACTATAGTGGAAAGACTAAAGTGGACAGAGAATAGTGGAAAGACTAAAGTGGACAGACTATAGTGGAAAGACTAAAGTGGACAGACTAAAGTGGACAGACTATAGTGGAAATACTGTAGTGGACAGAATAAAGTGGAGAGTATAGTGGAAAGAATAAAGTGGACAGAGAATAGTGGAAAGACTAAAGTGGACAGACTATAGTGGAAACACTATAGTGGAGAGACTGTAGTGGACAGAATAAAGTGGAGACTATAGTGGAAAGACTAAAGTGGACAGAGAATAGTGGAAAGACTAAAGTGGAAAGACTGTAGTGGACAGAATAAAGTGGAAAGACTAAAGTGGACAGACTATAGTGGAAAAACTATAGTGGAAAGACTGTAGTGGACAGAATAAAGTGGAGACTATAGTGGAAAGACTAAAGTGGACAGAGAATAGTGGAAAGACTAAGTGGACAGACTGTAGTGGACAGACTATATTGGAGAGACTATAGTGGACAGAATAAAGTGGAGACTATAGTGGAAAGACCATAGTGGAAAGACTGTACTGGGCAGAATAAAGTGGAGACTATAGTGGAAAGACTAAAGTGGACAGAGAATAGTGGAAAGACTAAAGTGGACCGACTATAGTGGAAAGACTAAAGTGGACAGACTAAAGTGGAAAGACTAAAGTGGAAAGACTAAAGTGGACAGACTATAGTGGAAAGACTATATTGGAGAGACTATAGTGGACAGAATAAAGTGGAGACTATAGTGGAAAGACTAAAGTGGACAGAGAATAGTGGAAAGACTAAAGTGGAAAGACTGTATTGGACAGAATATAAAGTGGAAAGACTGTAGTGGACAGAATAAAGAGGAAAGACTATAGTGGAAAGACTGTAGTGGACAGAATAAAGTGTAGACTATAGTGGAAAGACTAAAGTGGACAGAGAATAGTGGAAAGACAAAAGTGGACAGACTGAAGTGGAAAGACTATAGTGGAAAGACTAAAGTGGAAAGAATGTAGTGGACAGAATAAAGTGGAGACTATAGTGGAAAGACTAAAGTGGACAGAGAATAGTGGAAAGACTAAAGTGGACAGACTATATTGGAAAGACTATAGTGGAAAGACTTTAGTGGACGGAATAAAGTGGAGACTATAGTGGAAAGACTAAAGTGGAAAGACTAAAGTGGAAAGACTAAAGTGGACAGAGAATAGTGGAAAGACTAAAGTGGAAAGACTGTAGTGGACAGAATAAAGTGGAGACTATATTGGATAGACTAAAGTGGAAAGACTAAAGTGGACAGACTATAGTGGAAAGACTATAGTGGAAAGACTCTAGTGGACAGAATAAAGTGGAGACTATAGTGGAAAGACTAAAGTGGACAGAGAATAGTGGAAAGACTAAAGTGGACAGAATATAGTGGAAAGACTATAGTGGAAAAACTGTAGTGGACAGAATAAAGTGGAGACTATAGTGGAAAGACTAAAGTGGACAGAGAATAGTGGAAAGACTAAAGTGGAAAGAATGTAGTGGACAGAATAAAGTGGAGACTATAGTGGAAAGACTAAAGTTGACAGACTAAAGTGGAAAGACTAAAGTGGAAAGACTAAAGTGGACAGACTATAGTGGAAAGACTGTAGTGGACAGAATAAAGTGGAGAGTATATTGGAAAGAATAAAGTGGACAGAGAATAGTGGAAAGACTAAAGTGGACAGACTATAGTGGAAAGACTATATTGGAGAGACTATAGTGGACAGAATAAAGTGGAGACTATAGTGGAAAGACTAAAGTGGAACGACTAAAGTGGACAGAGAATAGTGGAAAGACTAAAGTGGAAAGACTGTATTGGACAGAATAAAGTGGAGACTATAGTGGAAAGACTAAAGTGGACAGAGAATAGCGGACAGAATAAAGTGGAGACTATAGTGGAAAGACTAAAGTGGACAGAGAATAGTGGAAAGACTAAAGTGGACAGACTATAGTGGAAAGACTATAGTGGAAAAACTGTAGTGGACAGAATAAAGTGGAGACTATAGTGGAAAGACTAAAGTGGACAGAGAATAGTGGAAAGACTAAAGTGGAAAGAATGTAGTGGACAGAATAAAGTGGAGACTATAGTGGAAAGACTAAAGTGGACAGACTAAAGTGGAAAGACTAAAGTGGAAAGACTAAAGTGGACAGACTATAGTGGAAAGACTAAAGTGGACAGAGAATAGTGGAAAGACTAAAGTGGACAGACTCTAGTGGAAAGACTAAAGTGGACAGACTAAAGTGGAAAGACTAAAGTGGAGAGACTAAAGTGAACAGACTATAGTGGAAAGACTGTAGTGGACAGAATAAAGTGGAAAGACTATAGTGGAAAGACTGTAGTGGACAGAATAAAGTGGAGACTATAGTGGAAAGACTAAAGTGGACAGAGAATAGTGGAAAGACTAAAGTGGACAGACTATAGTGGAAAGACTAAAGTGGACAGACTAAAGTGGACAGACTATAGTGGAAATACTGTAGTGGACAGAATAAAGTGGAGAGTATAGTGGAAAGAATAAAGTGGACAGAGAATAGTGGAAAGACTAAAGTGGACAGACTATAGTGGAAACACTATAGTGGAGAGACTGTAGTGGACAGAATAAAGTGGAGACTATAGTGGAAAGACTAAAGTGGACAGAGAATAGTGGAAAGACTAAAGTGGAAAGACTGTAGTTGACAGAATAAAGTGGAAAGACTAAAGTGGACAGACTATAGTGGAAAAACTATAGTGGAAACACTGTAGTGGACAGAATAAAGTGGAGACTATAGTGGAAAGACTAAAGTGGACAGAGAATAGTGGAAAGACTAAGTGGACAGACTATACTGGAAATACTAAAGTGGACAGACAAAATGGAAAGACTAAAGTGGACATACTATAGTGGAAAGACTGTAGTGGACAGAATAAAGTGGAGAGTATGTTGGAAAGAATAAAGTGGACAGAGAATAGTGGAAAGACTAAAGTGGACAGACTATAGTGGAAAGACTATATTGGAGAGACTATAGTGGACAGAATAAAGTGGAGACTATAGTGGAAAGACTAAAGTGGAACGACTAAAGTGGACAGAGAATAGTGGAAAGACTAAAGTGGAAAGACTGTATTGGACAGAATAAAGTGGAGACTATAGTGGAAAGACTAAAGTGGAAAGAGAATAGCGGACAGAATAAAGTGGAGACTATAGTGGAAAGACTAAAGTGGACAGAGAATAGTGGAAAGACTAAAGTGGACAGACTATAGTGGAAAGACTATAGTGGAAAAACTGTAGTGGACAGAATAAAGTGGAGACTATAGTGGAAAGACTAAAGTGGACAGAGAATAGTGGAAAGACTAAAGTGGAAAGAATGTAGTGGACAGAATAAAGTGAAGACTATAGTGGAAAGACTAAAGTGGACAGACTAAAGTGGAAAGACTAAAGTGGAAAGACTAAAGTGGACAGACTATAGTGGAAAGACTAAAGTGGACAGAGAATAGTGGAAAGACTAAAGTGGACAGACTCTAGTGGAAAGACTAAAGTGGACAGACTAAAGTGGAAAGACTAAAGTGGAGAGACTAAAGTGGACAGACTATAGTGGAAAGACTGTAGTGGACAGAATAAAGTGGAGACTATAGTGGAAAGACTAAAGTGGACAGAGAATAGTGGAAAGACTAAAGTGGACAGACTATAGTGGAAAGACTAAAGTGGACAGACTAAAGTGGAAAGACTAAAGTGGAGAGACTAAAGTGGACAGACTATAGTGGAAAGACTGTAGTGGACAGAATAAAGTGGAGACTATAGTGGAAAGACTAAAGTGGACAGAGAATAGTGGAAAGACTAAAGTGGACAGACTATAGTGGAAAGACTAAAGTGGACAGACTAAAGTGGACAGACTATAGTGGAAATACTGTAGTGGACAGAATAAAGTGGAGAGTATAGTGGAAAGAATAAAGTGGACAGAGAATAGTGGAAAGACTAAAGTGGACAGACTATAGTGGAAACACTATAGTGGAGAGACTGTAGTGGACAGAATAAAGTGGAGACTATAGTGGAAAGACTAAAGTGGACAGAGAATAGTGGAAAGACTAAAGTGGAAAGACTGTAGTGGACAGAATAAAGTGGAAAGACTAAAGTGGACAGACTATAGTGGAAAAACTATAGTGGAAAGACTGTAGTGGACAGAATAAAGTGGAGACTATAGTGGAAAGACTAAAGTGGACAGAGAATAGTGGAAAGACTAAGTGGACAGACTATACTGGAAATACTAAAGTGGACAGACAAAATGGAAAGACTAAAGTGGAAAGACTAAAGTGGACAGACTATAGTGGAAAGACTGAAGTTGAAAGACTCAGTGGACAGACTAAAGTGAACTCACTGAAGTGGAAAGAATAAAGTGGAAAGACTAAAGTGGAAAGACTAAAGTGGACAGACTATAGTGGAAAGACTAAAGTTGAAAGACTGTAGTGGACAGAATAAAGTGGAGACTATAGTGGAAAGACCATACTGGAAAGACTGTACTGGGCAGAATAAAGTGGAGACTATAGTGGAAAGACTAAAGTGGACAGAGAATAGTGGAAAGACTAAACGTGGACCGACTATAGTGGAAAGACTAAAGTGGACAGACTAAAGTGGAAAGACTAAAGTGGAAAGACTAAAGTGGACAGACTATAGTGGAAATTCTGTAGTGGACAGAATAAAGTGGAAAGACTATAGTGGAAAGACTGTAGTGGACAGAATAAAGTGGACACTATAGTGGAAAGACTAAAGTGGACAGAGAATAGTGGAAAGACTAAAGTGGACAGACTATAGTGGAAAGACTAAAGTGGGCAGACTAAAGTGGACAGACTATAGTGCACAGACTATAGTGGAAATACTGTAGTGGACAGAATAAAGTGGAGAGTATAGTGGAAAGAATAAAGTGGACAGAGAATAGTGGAAAGACTAAAGTGGACAGACTATAGTGGAAAGACTATAGTGGAGAGACTGTAGTGGACAGAATAAAGTGGAGACTATAGTGGAAAGACTAAAGTGGACAGAGAATAGTGGAAAGACTAAAGTGGAAAGACTGTATTGGACAGAATAAAGTGGAGACTATAGTGGAAAGACTAAAGTGGACAGAGAATAGCGGACAGAATAAAGTGGAGACTATAGTGGAAAGACTAAAGTGGACAGAGAATAGTGGAAAGACTATAGTGGAAAAACTGTAGTGGACAGAATAAAGTGGAGACTATAGTGGAAAGACTAAAGTGGACAGACTAAAGTGGAAAGACTAAAGTGGAAAGACTAAAGTGGACAGACTATAGTGGAAAGACTAAAGTGGACAGAGAATAGTGGAAAGACTAAAGTGGACAGACTATAGTGGAAAGACTATAGTGGAAAAACTGTAGTGGACAGAATAAAGTGGAGACTATAGTGGAAAGACTAAAGTGGACAGAGAATAGTGGAAAGACTAAAGTGGACAGACTCTAGTGGAAAGACTAAAGTGGACAGACTAAAGTGGAAAGACTAAAGTGGAGAGACTAAAGTGGACAGACTATAGTGGAAAGACTGTAGTGGACAGAATAAAGTGGAAAGACTATAGTGGAAAGACTGTAGTGGACAGAATAAAGTGGAGACTATAGTGGAAAGACTAAAGTGGACAGAGAATAGTGGAAAGACTAAAGTGGACAGACTATAGTGGAAAGACTAAAGTGGACAGACTAAAGTGGACAGACTATAGTGGAAATACTGTAGTGGACAGAATAAAGTGGAGAGTATAGTGGAAAGAATAAAGTGGACAGAGAATAGTGGAAAGACTAAAGTGGACAGACTATAGTGGAAACACTATAGTGGAGAGACTGTAGTGGACAGAATAAAGTGGAGACTATAGTGGAAAGACTAAAGTGGACAGAGAATAGTGGAAAGACTAAAGTGGAAAGACTGTAGTGGACAGAATAAAGTGGAAAGACTAAAGTGGACAGACTATAGTGGAAAAACTATAGTGGAAAGACTGTAGTGGACAGAATAAAGTGGAGACTATAGTGGAAAGACTAAAGTGGACAGAGAATAGTGGAAAGACTAAGTGGACAGACTATACTGGAAATACTAAAGTGGACAGACAAAATGGAAAGACTAAAGTGGAAAGACTAAAGTGGACAGACTATAGTGGAAAGACTGAAGTTGAAAGACTCAGTGGACAGACTAAAGTGAACTCACTGAAGTGGAAAGAATAAAGTGGAAAGACTAAAGTGGAAAGACTAAAGTGGACAGACTATAGTGGAAAGACTAAAGTTGAAAGACTGTAGTGGACAGAATAAAGTGGAGACTATAGTGGAAAGACCATACTGGAAAGACTGTACTGGGCAGAATAAAGTGGAGACTATAGTGGAAAGACTAAAGTGGACAGAGAATAGTGGAAAGACTAAACGTGGACCGACTATAGTGGAAAGACTAAAGTGGACAGACTAAAGTGGAAAGACTAAAGTGGAAAGACTAAAGTGGACAGACTATAGTGGAAATTCTGTAGTGGACAGAATAAAGTGGAAAGACTATAGTGGAAAGACTGTAGTGGACAGAATAAAGTGGACACTATAGTGGAAAGACTAAAGTGGACAGAGAATAGTGGAAAGACTAAAGTGGACAGACTATAGTGGAAAGACTAAAGTGGGCAGACTAAAGTGGACAGACTATAGTGCACAGACTATAGTGGAAATACTGTAGTGGACAGAATAAAGTGGAGAGTATAGTGGAAAGAATAAAGTGGACAGAGAATAGTGGAAAGACTAAAGTGGACAGACTATAGTGGAAAGACTATAGTGGAGAGACTGTAGTGGACAGAATAAAGTGGAGACTATAGTGGAAAGACTAAAGTGGACAGAGAATAGTGGAAAGACTAAAGTGGAAAGACTGTATTGGACAGAATAAAGTGGAGACTATAGTGGAAAGACTAAAGTGGACAGAGAATAGCGGACAGAATAAAGTGGAGACTATAGTGGAAAGACTAAAGTGGACAGAGAATAGTGGAAAGACTATAGTGGAAAAACTGTAGTGGACAGAATAAAGTGGAGACTATAGTGGAAAGACTAAAGTGGACAGAGAATAGTGGAAAGACTAAAGTGGACAGACTATAGTGGAAAGACTATATTGGAGAGACTATAGTGGACAGAATAAAGTGGAGACTATAGTGGAAAGACTAAAGTGGAACGACTAAAGTGGACAGAGAATAGTGGAAAGACTAAAGTGGAAAGACTGTATTGGACAGAATAAAGTGGAGACTATAGTGGAAAGACTAAAGTGGACAGAGAATAGCGGACAGAATAAAGTGGAGACTATAGTGGAAAGACTAAAGTGGACAGAGAATAGTGGAAAGACTATAGTGGAAAAACTGTAGTGGACAGAATAAAGTGGAGACTATAGTGGAAAGACTAAAGTGGACAGACTAAAGTGGAAAGACTAAAGTGGAAAGACTAAAGTGGACAGACTATAGTGGAAAGACTAAAGTGGACAGAGAATAGTGGAAAGACTAAAGTGGACAGACTATAGTGGAAAGACTATAGTGGAAAAACTGTAGTGGACAGAATAAAGTGGAGACTATAGTGGAAAGACTAAAGTGGACAGAGAATAGTGGAAAGACTAAAGTGGACAGACTCTAGTGGAAAGACTAAAGTGGACAGACTAAAGTGGAAAGACTAAAGTGGAGAGACTAAAGTGGACAGACTATAGTGGAAAGACTGTAGTGGACAGAATAAAGTGGAAAGACTATAGTGGAAAGACTGTAGTGGACAGAATAAAGTGGAGACTATAGTGGAAAGACTAAAGTGGACAGAGAATAGTGGAAAGACTAAAGTGGACAGACTATAGTGGAAAGACTAAAGTGGACAGACTAAAGTGGACAGACTATAGTGGAAATACTGTAGTGGACAGAATAAAGTGGAGAGTATAGTGGAAAGAATAAAGTGGACAGAGAATAGTGGAAAGACTAAAGTGGACAGACTATAGTGGAAACACTATAGTGGAGAGACTGTAGTGGACAGAATAAAGTGGAGACTATAGTGGAAAGACTAAAGTGGACAGAGAATAGTGGAAAGACTAAAGTGGAAAGACTGTAGTGGACAGAATAAAGTGGAAAGACTAAAGTGGACAGACTATAGTGGAAAAACTATAGTGGAAAGACTGTAGTGGACAGAATAAAGTGGAGACTATAGTGGAAAGACTAAAGTGGACAGAGAATAGTGGAAAGACTAAGTGGACAGACTGTAGTGGACAGACTATATTGGAGAGACTATAGTGGACAGAATAAAGTGGAGACTATAGTGGAAAGACCATAGTGGAAAGACTGTACTGGGCAGAATAAAGTGGAGACTATAGTGGAAAGACTAAAGTGGACAGAGAATAGTGGAAAGACTAAAGTGGACCGACTATAGTGGAAAGACTAAAGTGGACAGACTAAAGTGGAAAGACTAAAGTGGAAAGACTAAAGTGGACAGACTATAGTGGAAAGACTATATTGGAGAGACTATAGTGGACAGAATAAAGTGGAGACTATAGTGGAAAGACTAAAGTGGACAGAGAATAGTGGAAAGACTAAAGTGGAAAGACTGTATTGGACAGAATAAAGAGGAAAGACTATAGTGGAAAGACTGTAGTGGACAGAATAAAGTGTAGACTATAGTGGAAAGACTAAAGTGGACAGAGAATAGTGGAAAGACTAAAGTGGACAGACTATAGTGGAAAGACTAAAGTGGACAGACTAAAGTGGAGAGACTATAGTGGAAAGACTAAAGTGGACAGACTATAGTGGAAAGACTGTAGTGGACAGAATAAAGTGTAGACTATAGTGGAAAGACTAAAGTGGACAGAGAATAGTGGAAAGACTAAAGTGGACAGACTATAGTGGAAAGACTAAAGTGGACAGACTAAAGTGGAAAGACTAAAGTGGAAAGACTAAAGTGGACAGACTATAGTGGAAAGACTATATTGGAGAGACTATAGTGGACAGAATAAAGTGGAGACTATAGTGGAAAGACTAAAGTGGACAGAGAATAGTGGAAAGACTAAAGTGGAAAGACTGTAGTGGACAGAATAAAGAGGAAAGACTATAGTGGAAAGACTGTAGTGGACAGAATAAAGTGTAGACTATAGTGGAAAGACTAAAGTGGACAGAGAATAGTGGAAAGACAAAAGTGGACAGACTGAAGTGGAAAGACTATAGTGGAAAGACTAAAGTGGAAAGAATGTAGTGGACAGAATAAAGTGGAGACTATAGTGGAAAGACTAAAGTGGACAGAGAATAGTGGAAAGACTAAAGTGGACAGACTATATTGGAAAGACTATAGTGGAAAGACTTTAGTGGACGGAATAAAGTGGAGACTATAGTGGAAAGACTAAAGTGGAAAGACTAAAGTGGAAAGACTAAAGTGGACAGAGAATAGTGGAAAGACTAAAGTGGAAAGACTGTAGTGGACAGAATAAAGTGGAGACTATATTGGATAGACTAAAGTGGAAAGACTAAAGTGGACAGACTATAGTGGAAAGACTATAGTGGAAAGACTCTAGTGGACAGAATAAAGTGGAGACTATAGTGGAAAGACTAAAGTGGACAGAGAATAGTGGAAAGACTAAAGTGGACAGAATATAGTGGAAAGACTATAGTGGAAAAACTGTAGTGGACAGAATAAAGTGGAGACTATAGTGGAAAGACTAAAGTGGACAGAGAATAGTGGAAAGACTAAAGTGGAAAGAATGTAGTGGACAGAATAAAGTGGAGACTATAGTGGAAAGACTAAAGTGGACAGACTAAAGTGGAAAGACTAAAGTGGAAAGACTAAAGTGGACAGACTATAGTGGAAAGACTGTAGTGGACAGAATAAAGTGGAGAGTATATTGGAAAGAATAAAGTGGACAGAGAATAGTGGAAAGACTAAAGTGGACAGACTATAGTGGAAAGACTATATTGGAGAGACTATAGTGGACAGAATAAAGTGGAGACTATAGTGGAAAGACTAAAGTGGAACGACTAAAGTGGACAGAGAATAGTGGAAAGACTAAAGTGGAAAGACTGTATTGGACAGAATAAAGTGGAGACTATAGTGGAAAGACTAAAGTGGACAGAGAATAGCGGACAGAATAAAGTGGAGACTATAGTGGAAAGACTAAAGTGGACAGAGAATAGTGGAAAGACTAAAGTGGACAGACTATAGTGGAAAGACTATAGTGGAAAAACTGTAGTGGACAGAATAAAGTGGAGACTATAGTGGAAAGACTAAAGTGGACAGAGAATAGTGGAAAGACTAAAGTGGAAAGAATGTAGTGGACAGAATAAAGTGGAGACTATAGTGGAAAGACTAAAGTGGACAGACTAAAGTGGAAAGACTAAAGTGGAAAGACTAAAGTGGACAGACTATAGTGGAAAGACTAAAGTGGACAGAGAATAGTGGAAAGACTAAAGTGGACAGACTCTAGTGGAAAGACTAAAGTGGACAGACTAAAGTGGAAAGACTAAAGTGGAGAGACTAAAGTGAACAGACTATAGTGGAAAGACTGTAGTGGACAGAATAAAGTGGAAAGACTATAGTGGAAAGACTGTAGTGGACAGAATAAAGTGGAGACTATAGTGGAAAGACTAAAGTGGACAGAGAATAGTGGAAAGACTAAAGTGGACAGACTATAGTGGAAAGACTAAAGTGGACAGACTAAAGTGGACAGACTATAGTGGAAATACTGTAGTGGACAGAATAAAGTGGAGAGTATAGTGGAAAGAATAAAGTGGACAGAGAATAGTGGAAAGACTAAAGTGGACAGACTATAGTGGAAACACTATAGTGGAGAGACTGTAGTGGACAGAATAAAGTGGAGACTATAGTGGAAAGACTAAAGTGGACAGAGAATAGTGGAAAGACTAAAGTGGAAAGACTGTAGTTGACAGAATAAAGTGGAAAGACTAAAGTGGACAGACTATAGTGGAAAAACTATAGTGGAAACACTGTAGTGGACAGAATAAAGTGGAGACTATAGTGGAAAGACTAAAGTGGACAGAGAATAGTGGAAAGACTAAGTGGACAGACTATACTGGAAATACTAAAGTGGACAGACAAAATGGAAAGACTAAAGTGGAAAGACTAAAGTGGACAGACTATAGTGGAAAGACTGAAGTTGAAAGACTCAGTGGACAGACTAAAGTGTACACACTGAAGTGGAAAGACTAAAGTGGAAAGACTAAAGTGGAAAGACTAAAGTGGACAGACTATAGTGGAAAGACTAAAGTTGAAAGACTGTAGTGGACAGAATAAAGTGGAGACTATAGTGGAAAGACCATAGTGGAAAGACTGTACTGGGAAGAATAAAGTGGAGACTATAGTGGAAAGACTAAAGTGGACAGAGAATAGTGGAAAGACTAAAGTGGACCGACTATAGTGGAAAGACTAAAGTGGACAGACTAAAGTGGAAAGACTAAAGTGGAAAGACTAAAGTGGACAGACTATAGTGGAAATTCTGTAGTGGACAGAATAAAGTGGAAAGACTATAGTGGAAAGACTGTAGTGGACAGACTAAAGTGGACAGACTATAGTGGAAAGACTAAAGTGGGCAGACTAAAGTGGACAGACTATAGTGCACAGACTATAGTGGAAATACTGTAGTGGACAGAATAAAGTGGAGAGTATAGTGGAAAGAATAAAGTGGACAGAGAATAGTGGAAAGACTAAAGTGGACAGACTATAGTGGAAAGACTATAGTGGAGAGACTGTAGTGGACAGAATAAAGTGGAGACTATAGTGGAAAGACTAAAGTGGACAGAGAATAGTGGAAAGACTAAAGTGGACAGACTATAGTGGAAAGACTAAAGTGGACAGACTAAAATGGAAAGACTAAAGTGGAAAGACTAAAGTTGACAGACTATAGTGGAAAGACTATAGTGGAGAGACTGTAGTGGACAGAATAAAGTGGAGACTATAGTGGAAAGACTAAAGTGGACAGAGAATAGTGGAAAGACTAAAGTGGACAGACTATAGTGGAAAGACTAAAGTGGACAGACTATAGTGGAAAGACTAAAGTGGAAAGACTAAAGTGGAAAGACTAAAGTGGAAAGACTATAGTGGAAAGACTAAAGTGGAAAGAATGTAGTGGACAGAATAAAGTGGAGACTATAGTGGAAAGACTAATGTGGACAGAGAATAGTGGAAAGACTAAAGTGGACAGACTATATTGGAAAGACTATAGTGGAAAGACTTTAGTGGACGGAATAAAGTGGAGACTATAGTGGAAAGACTAAAGTGGAAAGACTAAAGTGGAAAGACTAAAGTGGACAGAGAATAGTGGAAAGACTAAAGTGGAAAGACTGTAGTGGACAGAATAAAGTGGAGACTACATTGGATAGACTAAAGTGGAAAGACTAAAGTTGACAGACTATAGTGGAAAGACTATAGTGGAAAGACTCTAGTGGACAGAATAAAGTGGAGACTATAGTGGAAAGACTAAAGTGGACAGAGAATAGTGGAAAGACTAAAGTGGACAGAATATAGTGGAAAGACTATAGTGGAAAAACTGTAGTGGACAGAATAAAGTGGAGACTATAGTGGAAAGACTAAAGTGGACAGAGAATAGTGGAAAGACTAAAGTGGAAAGAATGTAGTGGACAGAATAAAGTGGAGACTATAGTGGAAAGACTAAAGTGGACAGACTAAAGTGGAAAGACTAAAGTGGAAAGACTAAAGTGGACAGACTATAGTGGAAAGACTGTAGTGGACAGAATAAAGTGGAGAGTATATTGGAAAGAATAAAGTGGACAGAGAATAGTGGAAAGACTAAAGTGGACAGACTATAGTGGAAAGACTATATTGGAGAGACTATAGTGGACAGAATAAAGTGGAGACTATAGTGGAAAGACTAAAGTGGAACGACTAAAGTGAACAGAGAATAGTGGAAAGACTAAAGTGGAAAGACTGTATTGGACAGAATAAAGTGGAGACTATAGTGGAAAGACTAAAGTGGACAGAGAATAGCGGACAAAATAAAGTGGAGACTATAGTGGAAAGACTAAAGTGGACAGAGAATAGTGGAAAGACTAAAGTGGACAGACTATAGTGGAAAGACTATAGTGGAAAAACTGTAGTGGACAGAATAAAGTGGAGACTATAGTGGAAAGACTAAAGTGGACAGAGAATAGTGGAAAGACTAAAGTGGAAAGAATGTAGTGGACAGAATAAAGTGGAGACTATAGTGGAAAGACTAAAGTGGACAGACTAAAGTGGAAAGACTAAAGTGGAAAGACTAAAGTGGACAGACTATAGTGGAAAGACTAAAGTGGACAGAGAATAGTGGAAAGACTAAAGTGGACAGACTATAGTGGAAAGACTATAGTGGAAAAACTGTAGTGGACAGAATAAAGTGGAGACTATAGTGGAAAGACTAAAGTGGACAGAGAATAGTGGAAAGACTAAAGTGGACAGACTCTAGTGGAAAGACTAAAGTGGACAGACTAAAGTGGAAAGACTAAAGTGGAGAGACTAAAGTGGACAGACTATAGTGGAAAGACTGTAGTGGACAGAATAAAGTGGAAAGACTATAGTGGAAAGACTGTAGTGGACAGAATAAAGTGGAGACTATAGTGGAAAGACTAAAGTGGACAGAGAATAGTGGAAAGACTAAAGTGGACAGACTATAGTGGAAAGACTAAAGTCGACAGACTAAAGTGGACAGACTATAGTGGAAATACTGTAGTGGACAGAATAAAGTGGAGAGTATAGTGGAAAGAATGAAGTGGACAGAGAATAGTGGAAAGACTAAAGTGGACAGACTATAGCGGAAACACTATAGTGGAGAGACTGTAGTGGACAGAATAAAGTGGAGACTATAGTGGAAAGACTAAAGTGGACAGAGAATAGGGGAAAGACTAAAGTGGAAAGACTGTAGTGGACAGAATAAAGTGGAAAGACTAAAGTGGACAGACTATAGTGGAAAAACTATAGTGGAAAGACTGTAGTGGACAGAATAAAGTGGAGACTATAGTGGAAAGACTAAAGTGGACAGAGAATAGTGGAAAGACTAAGTGGACAGACTGTAGTGGACAGACTATATTGGAGAGACTATAGTGGACAGAATAAAGTGTAGACTATAGTGGAAAGACCATAGTGGAAAGACTGTACTGGGCAGAATAAAGTGGAGACTATAGTGGAAAGACTAAAGTGGACAGAGAATAGTGGAAAGACTAAAGTGGACCGACTATAGTGGAAAGACTAAAGTGGACAGACTAAAGTGGAAAGACTAAAGTGGAAAGACTAAAGTGGACAGACTATAGTGGAAAGACTATATTGGAGAGACTATAGTGGACAGAATAAAGTGGAGACTATAGTGGAAAGACTAAAGTGGACAGAGAATAGTGGAAAGACTAAAGTGGAAAGACTGTATTCGACAGAATAAAGAGGAAAGACTATAGTGGAAAGACTGTAGTGGACAGAATAAAGTGTAGACTATAGTGGAAAGACTAAAGTGGACAGAGAATAGTGGAAAGACTAAAGTGGACAGACTATAGTGGAAAGACTAAAGTGGACAGACTAAAGTGGAGAGACTATAGTGGAAAGACTAAAGTGGACAGACTATAGTGGAAAGACTGTAGTGGACAGAATAAAGTGTAGACTATAGTAGTATATAAGTGCCGGTTCTACTCCACCCCCACCCCAATTTCAAAACCCCATTTTAACATCAATTTCTTGAATTTTAACATCCTTTTTACCAAATAATCCCCCTTTTTATAGATATTTTGATTTTCTTATTTCCCAAATAAAGGTCCTAAGAAATAGGAAATGTTACCCTTTAATAAATATAAACTACTGCAATATACACTAAAATACTACTTCTTTTTAGATTTTTAATTTTTCAATTTTTCATTTTTATCCAAATATAATACAAATTCTGAACAACATTTCTGGTAAATGAACAAATACTCAGAGTTTTTGTTTACCCGTAAAATAGGTAGCAAAATCAGATTCTTCTTTAGACCAACTCGTTATCCATATAAACTACTACTGAGTAAACAGTTCTACATCAACATATTGGTCAGAGTTCTTATTCACCCTCATAATAGGCTGCAAAACAAGATTTTTCTTTAAAAGTAACTCATCAGCAATTGCATTATATCTCTGTGGTATAAACAAATCACAGGCTTTGTTATTATGATGAATAACAACAACCAGCTTATCACCATATTTTGTCTTAGCCATTCTCATTTTAACGATGCTATATTTCAATCCTAGAATTAGTTCTTCCTTCCTGATTGTATCATTGTATTTATTCATTTTGATTGTTGACAAGACTTCTTTTAGCGACTCCATTTATTAGCGGCTGATTTTATTTAATAAAAATCCAAATCACAAACTCACATACATATTTTTATTAATGATATCCAATGTAGCTTTTCTTTCATAATATAGAACACAGTAAATATTGTATGGTACGGGTTGAGGATCATTTAAAGTTATACTAATTTCAATATCAGCAGTGGTTCCATTATAAATATTTGACTCGTGTTTAGAAACATCGAAACAAAATAGTGGATATACTTCTTTAAATTCTTCGATATTGACTACACTACCAGTATCAAACGCTAATTGCTTATAACCCATGTGTATGTATCTGTTGTAAAGATTCGAGTATGTGCATTTTTCCTCACTAAAGTCGCATTTGAGGGGTTCTCCTGGGTATTTATCCCCGTTAATTCTAACCTCTATATCCGTCAAATTCATATGATCAAACACCATATTATTCTTTTTTTGGTTGTTATGCTTTTCATTTTTCTGTAACATCACAACGATTTTCGTAGGACTATTTCTCTCAGACACAACTTTCCAGGTGTGTTCCTTATTCTGACTAACATCACTTTTATAAGTATTACAAGCTTCCCACATCAAATTATACTTTTTATCCTTTGCCAAACCCTTTTCCAATTGACTCATCATTTCAATACTAGGAGCTATAACAGGAATTTTCCAGGATAAATACTCAATGACGACTTTAAAATTAGTGTTTCCATTTTTTACAATCATATTATTATCATCATTTCTTCTTAGACATATTCTGTGCGATGCACCTCTAAAAAATCGTTTGTTTCCTTTCAAGAATCCAAACATCTCTGATAATGGTAAATACATATTAACTAATTTGCTGTCTTTAGTTCTATTATATCTCTTTTCAAACCCTTTATTATAATTAGGATTAGGCTTAGAAGTGACATTCATATTTCCTGCTGTTAGTTTTCCTTCTGCAGGTACGGTAAATGAACTAGTTATAGGGTTGATATCAGTTCCTTGATTATAATCCTTGTACCAAAAATGGTTTCTAGCAGCACTTCTAGAGTAATCATCGGAGTATTCAATCAACTTTGTAACGGTAGTTGTAATACCAACATGATTAATTTTTTCAACTGGTGTATCGTTTATGACATACTCGGCGGTACTAAATAAATTAAATCCATTATTCGTCAACGTAGCGACATCAGTTGCAGCTATATTAGTTCCGTCAGCTTTTACTATCCTTACGCCTACCTCAAGATAACTTTCACTTGGATAGAACCAGGAATCTAATTTCTTTGTTACAAATTCAAACTCTGACTTATTGGATACATTCACATCTGTTTCTCGAATTTCTTTAAATTCATACTTGACCACTGTATCATCCACAAGTGGCTCATCAAATATGTTCCATTGCGGACTAATAATTTTATTTACTGCCATTTATGTAAGAAGGAAATTATTCAATAAAAATCATTTCAGAATCTTTAACCCATTTCCAGTCATTAACGTTTTAATCAAGTCCTGACTTCTTTGATTTAAAATTCTTTTATTTGTACCTATAAGATCCTTCATCGATTTCTTATTTCCAATCACATCAATCAGTTCCTTCTTGTTGACATCAATCAAATCTTTTCCATATTCTATTGCTCTGTTTTTCAGCAGCTCAAATCTCGGTTTTATAATATTATTATACATTGACAATGCTCCATCTCTAATTTGTTTTGCTGACGTCTGGAATAACTGGGAATTAGCAATGTTTTTGAATATACTACCGATTCCACTTCCGTACTGCTTATTGTAAAGTAATCGTTTATTATTTAACAACATTTATAAGTAAATAATTTTATTTCAATAATCCTTTAAGCTTTTCTTAAATGCAGTACGTATCCTACGTTATCACCATTCAGATCAATCGGTCTTCCAAGCTGATCAGTTATTGTCATTCTCAACGAGTAAATAAAGTCTTTTGTGTTGATAGGAAGATATATTAATTGTCTAGGATTCTCAACAATTTGGCAACCCGGTTCAGTATTCGGAACAAATGTCCAAATGACATCTGATTTACTTTTGTTTACGATAGAACTGTTTACAAGAGAGCAGTGAATTTGAATTTTATCGACACTTCTTGTTATATTCGGAAGTTTTGTACCTTCATTAATTTTATTAGATATCTCAATATCCTTCTCAATGCCTAAAATCTGACACAAGTCACTATTAAATCTAAACATGTATTTTTCTTGTAATATGATGACAAATCTCATAGAAGCTGGATTTGATGAGATTACAATAGGACATTTATCTTTTGGTGTATCAAAATACTGACACAAAAAATAATTCAAACAATCATCGTTATACATCCCATTAGGAATAGTAACATTTATCCATCCCCCCTCTTCATCTTTCCTGTATTGAAATGTATTATTCCCAAATTTATCACTTATATTATGCCACGAATACCACAAAGTACACTGATTCAAACCTATTTCATAATCCCAATTACGATTCAATTCGATTGGTTGACTAAATGTTATATCAATGATACTTTCATTACCTTCAATGTTTAACAACACCATTTATTAGAAATATTTTTTATATATTGAATTGTAATCTCTCTTCGTAAGAAATTTATTTCGCATTAACGAATCCAAAATATCAATAGCTTCATTCCTCACCTCATCAGATGTATTCCCGTTTACTCTACTACCTATCAAAGTGTACAATTTTTTAATCATTTCATCACAATTCATAAATATTCCAGTTCCTTGCTGTTTGACTAATCCCCAATTATTTTGAATGGTTCTTAACCTATCCTTGTAAACTCTTATAAATTCAATAATTTGATCATGGTTAGAGTAACCTTTACTCTTTGTCCCACCATAACTTTTACTTATAGTTGTTAAAAGATTCATAGCCTCCTCTATATCCATAGGATTACTAATGTAATACATAGGTATTTTAAAATAAGGATCATTGTCATCCCAGGATTCTGCATGTTTTGAATTAATCTGATTTAAAAACTCTTGGGTAATACCTTTATTCATTTCAATGGATAATGGGGCTAAAGCGGGAGTTGGTTCTAAAGCAGGAGTTGGCGCTCTACTCGATTCCTTTGAACTCGATTCCTCTGAAGTTTTAAATGCATTACCTAATCTTTGAAACTGTCTGCTTGAATTTTCATCATTCTTTTGTAATTTCTTCATGATCGCTTCAGTGTAATCTTTTTGTGTCTTCATGTTTTCTTTTTGTGCCATAACAACTGGAGCGTTTAATTCTGAAGCATATTCCCGAAACCCTGCTTTCTCCATCTCGTATTGTTGAACTTTTTTTCTTTGAATTTCTCTGTTCTTAACTATACCTGATAACATATCACTCGAGCGTCTTGAATCCATTTATATACAAGTAATTTTATTTCATAATAAATTTTGAAAGTTCTTTTTCATAAAACCCTCCTTGAATTAATTCCCCACTTTTGTCAGATATTTCATAAGTAATGGGAATGGTAGGTCGAATGGTTGCTATCTGGAATACTTCATTCGTATAATTAGGTAAATATCCTTTATCAAAAATACTTTTTTCTTTTTTTATTCTGACTAAATCTCCTACATTGTAATTTCCTGTGATTGTGTAGTCATCTGCTGGAGGAAACAAAGCATTGTAAACCTTTTTCTGATTTACCTTTTTACTAGCATCAACGGGTTTCATTTGTATTGAACGATGATAAGAGTTATTATAACTACTAACAAATAAAGGTAAAATATCAATCCATTTAGTAGTGTTATTGTGAGTAAAATATTTCCATAACTTTTCTTTCAGTGTTCTATTGAATCGTTCAACAATTTGCGCTTTCAATTCACTTTCAGATGCAAACCAGTGTATATCATTATTTTTCAAAAAAGTTTGAACGTTTCTCATTACAAATTCTTTACCTTTATCAGTTTGTAGTTTTTTAGGAATTCTTTCTTTAAATATATAACTGAATGCCTTGATTATTTCAGCACCCGTTTTATCTTTCAAAGGGACACACCAAGCATATTTACTAAAGCAATCAATAATAGTCAAGATGTAATTTGTTTTATCATTCGCTTTTTTATATTTCTGCATGTCAACTAAATCAGCTTGCCATTGCTCATCCACATAGTGAACATAGACTCGTCTCCTTTCAAAGTTATGATAAGAAGGTTTGTGTAAGGTATATACATTCTCATTTTGCAACACATTTTTTATTTTATCTTTAGAAATGTTCACTCCATTTTCTTTTAATTTTCTATGAATATCATCCACACCTGAATAATTAGAATAATACGTATTTAAAATATCTTTTTCTGCGTCGAGTTTTTTTTTAAAAACAGATTTTTCCTTGACCCACAAAAAACACAATTACCTTTTACCATTGGAACATTATTTTTCTGCGACACTGCTTTAAACATTGATTCAGTGTCAGTTTTCTTTTTACATTTCATACAATAAATCTCCATTTATTAGAAAACAATTTTTATAAACAAAAATACGAGAGATGAATAAACTAAGAACTGCGCTTAATGTAGGAAATACAATGCAATCCACAGTTTAATTCATCTATATTCTGAACGGCAAGATTTTCATAAGCTATTTTTTTCTTTGAAGTTTTTAGATATTTAATTATTTCTTTTCCTGGGGGTATACCGAAAGAATCGAAAAATTCTACATAAGGATTATCAGGTAGATTACAGTACGCCACCCAGTGAGTTCCAGGCATTCCGAGTTTATCATAATTAACTACACCACATTCCGAATCGTTTATATGTTTGGGTAGCGTATCTATGGAGAAAACACCTCGAAACTGTGGTATACTCTCTAATGCATCCATAATATCAAAATTGGTTAGAGGTCCTACTTTACTTTTGCTTCTTTTTTGATGTCCCCGTTTTTTGACTTCTTAGGCCTTCCCCGTACACCATGACCTACAACTTTTTGTGTTCCAGGAAGTGTAAGCGCACCACCTGTGTTGACATCATCGGTTTTCTTCCTAGGCCTTCCACGTCCCACAACTTTTTGTGTTCCAGGAAGTGTAAGCGCCCCACCTGTGTTGGTTATGTTATCCACCAATTTCTTACCAGCGAATGTACCCAAAGCAGCAGCTCCGCTTGTTAAAGCTGCCTTACCAAGGGCTACAGCTAACGGTATTAGGAAAGGAAGTAATCCACCCTTTTGAATCGCTTCTTTCATCTGTTTGTATGAGACATCAATGTCACAGCCCTTATTATTCATTTTACATGTTTCAATTTTATCAATTTGTCGTTTACTTAAAAGTAACTTGACTGGTTCTCGTTCATTTTGCCTACTATGACTAACACGTATCTGGCATTTTTGTTTAGCACCAAAACATTTCTTCAGCTTTCCTTTCTGAAGCTTTGACAAATAAACTATATACTCCATTGTCTCAACCATTTATTAGAAAATTAATTTATCATATAAATTTTATTTCTTTAGCTTAGTTTTCATAAAGTCTTCTGTTTTCGTAACAAAATCTTGATCAACAGGTTTTTGCTCTAAAAGCCTTTTTAAAATGTTTACGACTGCTCTTTCAATACCATTGATATGGACTTCATGGTCAAAATCATTTTTCCTAAGGTCAAGAACCTTTTTGTCAATGCTTTTGCTAAGGTCAAGAGTCTTTTTGTCAATGATTTTCCTAAGGTCACCAATCTTTGTTTCAATACTTTTGCTAAGGGTTTGTTGGTTAAGAAGCTTTTCGTCATATTTTAAAAGGTCTGTTGTTAACCTATCTAAATTAACAGCATCCTTTTTGTTTCTAGGGTCTTGAACATTTGTGATTACTTTATCCCCAGCATCAATTTCTGTTTCAGTGGCTTTAATTGTTTGTTTTACAAATAATCCTTTATCTTTGATCCTTATCAATGCATTATCAGGAGAATCATCTACCGCAGTTAATCTGTTGATATCTTCGCTAAAATACTGATTGGTTTGCACTTGTCCCGCAGTCATCTGTTCTTTAAATTGATTCAAAATCACAGTCATAGATCTTAAGCTAATAGCATCCTTATCTGTTTTCGCATCACCTAAATTTATAATTCGTCTATCGTGTAGGTTAATGTTACCATTTTCGTCAGTAACTTTCGATTCGTTACTAACCTTTTTTCCAACACTACCAAATTTATTCATTTATAATAGAAACAAATTATCCAGTAAATTTTTCAAAGTTTTTCCTGTACTTCAAGGTTTTATCTTTTGTTTTTAAATCAATAAAGAAAAATCCGTAACCTTTAGTTGCAACCTCGAATTGTTTCAGAAAGTTCTCATTGTCTATATTAGATACATGATTTTGCCTGATTAATTTTACTTCTTTTGGATTAGAACACTGAAAGAATGCAAAATAATTACACTGAAGTCTTACCACCTTTGGCGTTTTATGATAGCTCTGAGACAAGTAAACAATTGAAGCATTTTTCTTTCTTCCTCTTATGAATAAATCTTCTATTTTCTTCTGGTCTTTTTCAGTTACAAAATCGTCAAAGATAATCAAGTTCTGATAATTGGGGTCTAGGTCGTCAACATCGATAATATCATTAAGGTCATTACTTACGGTTAAAATATTCGTTTTACATTTTAATTCCAAGGTGGTTAAATTGTCTATAAGGTCTTTATATTTGTCTTCTTCAAGATCTTTTGCATACAAGTATATTCGGTTGAAACAGATGTATTCATAAATTAAATTCAAGAGTAAATTGGTTTTTCCTGTTCCTGAACTTCCACAAATTAATAATCTAAATGGCCACTGAGGTGCAAGTTCGTGTTTGTTCTGATAGTTATTCTTTTCGCTAAAATCATACACTTTTATTGGTGCCTTTTCATTCATTTATTTAGGAAGAATTTTTCATTATAAGATTTACTGAAGTAGGTACTTGAATTTTTTAACTAGGTACTTGAATTTTTTAACTAGGTACTTGAATTTTGAAGTAGGTAGTTGACTTTTTTAACTAGGTAGTTGATTTTTTTAACTAGGTAGTTGACTTTTTTAACTAGGTACTTGAAATTGTTAACTAGGTACTTGAATTTTTATTGTTTGTATCCTAATGGAAATGTTGTGAATTTATCACTAGACACAATCCTTTTATCGTCTTTAGGATCCAACGCTTTTTTATTCTGTTCTTCTAGAAACATGTTGTGTTTGTATGACCTTAAGTTGTACTGGGTTACTGAAAGGTCTCCAACGTTTCCAAATAGAACATCCTTATAGTTTTGAATCGTAATCTTATCTTTCACTATATTTGTTTTTATTCCTTTTAGTTTTTTGTTTGCTTTTGAAGGGTCTTGGTTGTCCTTCAAATATGCATATACTTTTGATCGTAATCCAACAAATTGGGTCATAATTTGTCCTGCTAGTTCATCTTTCATCATTCCTATCACTTTCTTATTTACACTAGGAAACCCGTATGGATTATCTTTCGCATAATCAGATGTATCGAACCTCTCGTTCAAATCTTGTTTGATATCTTCATAGAAATCCTCAGTTCTTATGTCATATATGAACGAATCGGTATCCATATAACATAAATCTATTTTATCCTCATATTTAGGTTTCATATAATCATAATGGAATTCATACATCAAGAGCTTGGATAGTTCCAGTACAGCAAAACCGATATACATTGGTTTGTCTAGTTTTATCTTTTCCTTCGACATTCTTGCTACAGAAAAGTTTTCACTGAAAATAATTTCAGATTTAAAGTTGGGTTTCTTTATTATTTTTTCTCTTGTTTTATCATCAGTTATTATTTCCATATCAGCTCGTTTCCTTACGTTCTCCATGGTTTTTCCAAAGCAAGCGTTATTCATCAGTTTAAAAAAGTCCTTTTCAAAATCGTTAGTACCTTTAGTTCTTAGTGCTGTGTTGTGGTCTATGTATCCTTTTAAGTAAGCACTCTCAGTGAATCCTAGTATTCTATGTACTTTTTTCAGTATCAGACCTTTTTGTAAATAGAATTCTAGGTTTCTGTGATGAACTACGTAGTTCTTTTTATCCAGTAAGGTCGTACATAGTTTTCCATTGAAATGTTCTGGTGCTAATGGCAGATCTTTATGTAACTTGTGTAACTCTCTAGGATAATCTAAATCAACTTCATAAATTGCCCCCACATTTTCCAAATTCATTTCTGTTTGAACATGATTTTTTAATAGTTGATAATAATCTAAAGAATTAATTTCAGTGTTCTCTTTCATTTCATCAGGTACTGGAATGAATTTAAAATCATTCGCTGGTAATTTTTGTGACATCGCCCACCCATATAAATTATTCTTATCGAAATACATTAAATAGTTGGATGGTTTATTGTTATCATAACTGCTCATATATTTATTATTTGCTTTAGCGTATCTTTTTATACATTGAGATACACCACCTCTTATTCCCTTTTCAACGAATGTATACATGTCTTCCTTCGAGAATAACGGTAGTTCTACTTTCGAATGCTTTAGGAAAGAATCCCATGTTAGTCCTGGAGCTGAGAAGTAATGAAGTGGATCCAGGTCATAATTATGTATACATACATTTCTGAAATTCTCTACAACATCTGATAATATTAAAACGTCACTTTTTAGGTACAACTTGGTATAATCAAGTAATGTTTCACAATTAAACTGCTCCCATATAGAGACCGCTCTCTTATAGTCACTTTTGCTGATACCTTTTCCTGTTAATCTAGAATAAAAGCTTTCTATGGGTGGTAACTTTGTACAATCCATTTTACTGAAACTATCCACAAATTCATAAGGATACACCCCTTTTTTAATTATTTCTTTGAACTCTTCATCGTTTTTGAAACTATTCGATGTGTACTTGAAATTCTCCCTTAGATGATTACAGGATACTTTACAGTCACATTTTGCTAAATTTGCTGATAGCTTGTCCAACGATGAAGCCATGAACCTGATGGAATCTATGAATCTGATTTCATATTTTATTTCCGTATCCTGTCTTGGAATACTTATTGATTTTGAGAATGATATGAAACTTTCTGCTGATTCAAATATTCCGTTATCAGGTATCAACTCCTTCACAAATAGATGGGAATCATACTTTGATAAATTATGCATCACTACAGGGATATACTTGGGAATTCTGTATTTCATATTACATTCTGCATGAGTAAAACCCCTATTTTTACCAGTCATGTGGTCGTGATCAAAGTGGGGATTTTCAGTGATTTCAGTCCTACAGATATGGCAGGTCTTATCCATAAGTGTGTTCCATTTTTCTGCAATTTCTAAATCTGTATAAGTGTGTTTTCTTTGTCTGTTTTCATATTTGTTTGCTATATCTGTACACACTTTTGTTACTGTGGTTACAAAATGCTGAGCAGCGTCTTCCCCGAAATAGCAATAATATTTATTTTGCTTCGTATCAAACGAGCAACAGACTTGAAAACCGTATGCAAAAGGTTTCTGTTCAGCTACTTTTATTGTTTTCTTTCCGTTTACCTGGTTGTATTCTTCGTTGTAAGACTCAAAGTCCGCTATTATACAATAAGGTACTTTCATCTGTTTTGCAATATTTTTATAGTGTATACTTGAACCTTCAGGAGGCATTATGATATCAGGGTCTTCACAATTATTTTTAAGTTCATGTTTTTCAAATTGTTCTTGTTTCGAAAAATGTCTTCCGCAAAAAGTGCAGAGGTATATCTTTTTTTGTCTTGTAGATATTTCAGAACCAACTAGTCTGCTCAGATTCTTTACTAGCACATAGTGATTATCAAAATATAGTAAATTAATGATATGTTTTGCTGTTTTCCCATTAATTGTACTTTTTAATATATGACTTCTGATTATTTTCTCTTTATCAATTTGGAATAAGCAAATCTTAATGTTGTATTTATTTTCAAATTTGTGGATATCTTTTGTATCCATCGGGAAGTTGGTAACCCCTTTGAAATCAAATTCATGCTCATATTGTTTATATTTTGAAGTTCTTTCTGCATGATCTTTAGCTGGGTACAAATGTGCTAAGATTGACCAAACAAAGCATTTTTGATCCTTATTTTCAATATTCAGACAAGCTTTTTTATTTTTTACGAAATCTGGCAGTATCTTAAACGTTCCTCCCATATGAGATTCGATTCGAGTCATCCTATAATCAATTCCTTCATACCGACTAAATTGTAGCCCCGACCGAGGGGTATTACTTAAAGAACTCAGTCTCTTGTTATTATCATCCAAATGACTATGAGTAAGTATGCTATTTTTATTTAAAATCCAAGAAGTACTGTTATAAAATACTACAACTTCTTCATCATTTTCCTGTCTATAGAATATAACCCTGGTCACAAATTGAACTCTGTAATGATTTATTTCGTTCATTCTTCGGAGTAAATCATTAAAAACAAAAGCAATAAGAGTATCTTCATCTCTTCCATTGCTTTCAATTGAAACGTTTACGGTATACAAATTTTCAATTTCCCTAGAAATTGTAGTCTGCTGTTCTTCTTCCGTTCTAAATAAATGATCCGGAATTATTTTTTCTTCTTTAATTTTTTTCTTATTTATGAAGAGAGTTGATAAATCGATTGCTTTGTGTCTATTTTTATCACCTCTTTCTGTTTGATCTCTTATGATATCTCTATTTTTATCAATAGTTTCTTTCTGCTTATTAATTATCCTACCATAGTAATCCGTAACACGTTTTGAAACTTTATCTCGGTTACCGCGAGTGGGTAGGCTTTTGTTTTTTAGAAACCTTTTTAATTCACTTGTATCCTTTTCGAGTATACTTTTCTCCTCTTTTTTTATATTTCCAATAGCAATATTATTTTCTTTGATTTCATCTTCCAAAATCTTCCTTAATGCTGACTCTGGTGTATAAATAGATGGTCTGTTTTTGTTCTGAATCCTTTCGTTTCTACGCCGAATATTAATTGTATCTTCCGCGAGCAAAATATTCCTATTAAGTTGCTTTATAATCTTATCCGTTATTTCATGTTTCTTAGCTCCATTTGTTTTGATTTTATTAATTTTCGCATAAGTCCGCAGCTCATTATATGTGTAATTCGGTAATCTTTGTATAAGCGATTTGTTGTTCAATATAACCTTTTTACAAAGCTGAATAACCTCTGCAACATTCATCATTTAATAGGGGAATATTTTTATTAATGAATTTCTCCTGACTGCGTTTTCTCAGCCGTAAAGAAAAGCACTGGTATCAATGTTCGTTTCATGGAGCACGCGCTACCTCTTTGTCTCCGGCTTGTCACAGAGAGCACAGATTTTCGAGACGGTGAATTTGTTTTTGTTTAGCGGAGCATATGCCACCTAGATTTGTCTCCGACTGATCAAGAAGTGTTTTGCATTTCACGGAGTAAGCTACAGTTTCCTAGGTGGCGGGTGTGTTCCGAATCGTGAAGCAATCGAATAATTTTTGAAACAATTTTATTTTGCTCTAAATGGAAGAATTAGAAAAGATGATGTTTATTCATAGAAGGAGTTACAAGTATTACAATCTTATAAGTAATAGCTTACTTTTATCCAAATTCCTATTTTCAGCTGCAGGAATGTCTGCGTTTCTAGTGCTGCCTTTAGCTTCTTTAAGTTTGGGTGCTGTTATCATTGAAGTAATAGAAAAACATCTAAATATTGCAGAGAGAAAGTCAGAGCATAAAACCGCTTATAATTTTTACACTGAATTGTCAGTGATGTTAAAATGCGGACAATTAACGGTTGAAGAGGTCATTCAACGCGAAGGGGAAATGCGTAAAACATTTAAATTCTTTCCTCGCGAAAAATATATGAAGCAGGTTCGCTTAAACGGTTATAAATATTGTAAGAATGAATCTATAGCTCAATAGAATGGTTCACAAGTTTGAAACACTCGCCTCTTTTCATACATCATCCGCCATCTGGCAAACCAACATTCAGACATCATTTCGCAAACCACGCGGAATAATGCAATCCTTTGCGCCAGACGCAATGATTATGAATCAGACGTCCGCTTAGCAACCAAGATTGTGACGCATTAACCTTATTGAGTTCTGTACAGAACTTAAATAGATCACGGAGAGTTGATTTCTGCGCAGAACTCAAATCTCCACCTCCAGCCAGCCGCTGACGAATCAGTTTCAACTCAGCTCTTGCGCGCTCAAGATATGTGCTAGGATTGGCGCAAATCTTATCCGCAAAGCTTGTTTGTTCATCACGCTGGAAACTTGTTTTTGAGGGATGTGCTACTCTACCAATAATTATAAGTTTTGGATTTTTATTAAATAAAATCAGCCGCTAATAAATGGAGTCGCTAAAAGAAGTCTTGTCAACAATCAAAATGAATAAATACAATGATACAATCAGGAAGGAAGAACTAATTCTAGGATTGAAATATAGCATCGTTAAAATGAGAATGGCTAAGACAAAATATGGTGATAAGCTGGTTGTTGTTATTCATCATAATAACAAAGCCTGTGATTTGTTTATACCACAGAGATATATTGCAATTGCTGATGAGTTACTTTTAAAGAAAAATCTTGTTTTGCAGCCTATTATGAGGGTGAATAAGAACTCTGACCAATATGTTGATGTAGAACTGTTTACTCAGTAGTAGTTTATATGGATAACGAGTTGGTCTAAAGAAGAATCTGATTTTGCTACCTATTTTACGGGTAAACAAAAACTCTGAGTATTTGTTCATTTACCAGAAATGTGGTTCAGAATTTGTATTATATTTGGATAAAAATGAAAAATTGAAAAATTAAAAATCTAAAAAGAAGTAGTATTTTAGTGTATATTGCAGTAGTTTATATTTATTAAAGGGTAACATTTCCTATTTCTTAGGACCTTTATTTGGGAAATAAGAAAATCAAAATATCTATAAAAAGGGGGATTATTTGGTAAAAAGGATGTTAAAATTCAAGAAATTGATGTTAAAATGGGGTTTTGAAATTGGGGTGGGGGTGGAGTAGAACCGGCACTTATATACTACTGACTATAGTGGAAAGACTAAAGTGGACAGAGAATAGTGGAAAGACTAAAGTGGACAGACTATAGTGGAAAGACTAAAGTGGACAGACTAAAGTGGAAAGACTAAAGTGGAAAGACTAAAGTGGACAGACTATAGTGGAAAGACTATATTGGAGAGACTATAGTGGACAGAATAAAGTGGAGACTATAGTGGAAAGACTAAAGTGGACAGAGAATAGTGGAAAGACTAAAGTGGAAAGACTGTAGTGGACAGAATAAAGAGGAAAGACTATAGTGGAAAGACTGTAGTGGACAGAATAAAGTGTAGACTATAGTCGAAAGACTAAAGTGGACAGAGAATAGTGGAAAGACAAAAGTGGACAGACTGAAGTTGACAGACTATAGTGGAAAGTCTATAGTGGAAAGACTCTAGTGGACAGAATAAAGTGGAGACTATAGTGGAAAGACTAAAGTGGACAGAGAATAGTGGAAAGACTAAAGTGGACAGAATATAGTGGAAAGACTATAGTGGAAAAACTGTAGTGGACAGAATAAAGTGGAGACTATAGTGGAAAGACTAAAGTGGACAGAGAATAGTGGAAAGACTGAAGTGGAGAGAATGTAGTGGACAGAATAAAGTGGAGACTATAGTGGAAAGACTAAAGTGGACAGACTAAAGTGGAAAGACTAAAGTGGAAAGACTAAAGTGGACAGACTATAGTGGAAAGACTGTAGTGGACAGAATAAAGTGGAGAGTATATTGGAAAGAATAAAGTGGACAGAGAATAGTGGAAAGACTAAAGTGGACAGACTATAGTGGAAAGACTATATTGGAGAGACTATAGTGGACAGAATAAAGTGGAGACTATAGTGGAAAGACTAAAGTGGAACGACTAAAGTGGACAGAGAATAGTGGAAAGACTAAAGTGGAAAGACTGTATTGGACAGAATAAAGTGGAGACTATAGTGGAAAGACTAAAGTGGACAGAGAATAGCGGACAAAATAAAGTGGAGACTATAGTGGAAAGACTAAAGTGGACAGAGAATAGTGGAAAGACTAAAGTGGACAGACTATAGTGGAAAGACTATAGTGGAAAAACTGTAGTGGACAGAATAAAGTGGAGACTATAGTGGAAAGACTAAAGTGGACAGAGAATAGTGGAAAGACTAAAGTGGAAAGAATGTAGTGGACAGAATAAAGTGGAGACTATAGTGGAAAGACTAAAGTGGACAGACTAAAGTGGAAAGACTAAAGTGGAAAGACTAAAGTGGACAGACTATAGTGGAAAGACTAAAGTGGACAGAGAATAGTGGAAAGAATAAAGTGGACAGACTATAGTGGAAAGACTATAGTGGAAAAACTGTAGTGGACAGAATAAAGTGGAGACTATAGTGAAAAGACTAAAGTGGACAGAGAATAGTGGAAAGACTAAAGTGGACAGACTCTAGTGGAAAGACTAAAGTGGACAGACTAAAGTGGAAAGACTAAAGTGGAGAGACTAAAGTGGACAGACTATAGTGGAAAGACTGTAGTGGACAGAATAAAGTGGAAAGACTATAGTGGAAAGACTATAGTGGAAAAACTGTAGTGGACAGAATAAAGTGGAGACTATAGTGAAAAGACTAAAGTGGACAGAGAATAGTGGAAAGACTAAAGTGGACAGACTCTAGTGGAAAGACTAAAGTGGACAGACTAAAGTGGAAAGACTAAAGTGGAGAGACTAAAGTGGACAGACTATAGTGGAAAGACTGTAGTGGACAGAATAAAGTGGAAAGACTATAGTGGAAAGACTAAAGTGGACAGAGAATAGTGGAAAGACTAAAGTGGACAGACTATAGTGGAAAGACTAAAGTGGACAGACTAAAGTGGACAGACTATAGTGGAAATACTGTAGTGGACAGAATAAAGTGGAGAGTATAGTGGAAAGAATAAAGTGGACAGAGAATAGTGGAAAGACTAAAGTGGACAGACTATAGTGGAAACACTATAGTGGAGAGACTGTAGTGGACAGAATAAAGTGGAGACTATAGTGGAAAGACTAAAGTGGACAGAGAATAGTGGAAAGACTAAAGTGGAAAGACTGTAGTGGACAGAATAAAGTGGAAAGACTAAAGTGGACAGACTATAGTGGAAAGACTAAAGTGGACAGACTAAAGTGGAAAGACTAAAGTGGAAAGACTAAAGTGGACAGACTATAGTGGAAAGACTAGGAAAGACTGGAGCTGAGAAGTAATGAAGTGGATCCAGGTCATAATTATGTATACATACATTTCTGAAATTCTCTACAACATCTGATAATATTAAAACGTCACTTTTTAGGTACAACTTGGTATAATCAAGTAATGTTTCACAATTAAACTGCTCCCATATAGAGACCGCTCTCTTATAGTCACTTTTGCTGATACCTTTTCCTGTTAATCTAGAATAAAAGCTTTCTATGGGTGGTAACTTTGTACAATCCATTTTACTGAAACTATCCACAAATTCATAAGGATACACCCCTTTTTTAATTATTTCTTTGAACTCTTCATCGTTTTTGAAACTATTCGATGTGTACTTGAAATTCTCCCTTAGATGATTACAGGATACTTTACAGTCACATTTTGCTAAATTTGCTGATAGCTTGTCCAACGATGAAGCCATGAACCTGATGGAATCTATGAATCTGATTTCATATTTTATTTCCGTATCCTGTCTTGGAATACTTATTGATTTTGAGAATGATATGAAACTTTCTGCTGATTCAAATATTCCGTTATCAGGTATCAACTCCTTCACAAATAGATGGGAATCATACTTTGATAAATTATGCATCACTACAGGGATATACTTGGGAATTCTGTATTTCATATTACATTCTGCATGAGTAAAACCCCTATTTTTACCAGTCATGTGGTCGTGATCAAAGTGGGGATTTTCAGTGATTTCAGTCCTACAGATATGGCAGGTCTTATCCATAAGTGTGTTCCATTTTTCTGCAATTTCTACATCTGTATAAGTGTGTTTTCTTTGTCTGTTTTCATATTTGTTTGCTATATCTGTACACACTTTTGTTACTGTGGTTACAAAATGCTGAGCAGCGTCTTCCCCGAAATAGCAATAATATTTATTTTGCTTCGTATCAAACGAGCAACAGACTTGAAAACCGTATGCAAAAGGTTTCTGTTCAGCTACTTTTATTGTTTTCTTTCCGTTTACCTGGTTGTATTCTTCGTTGTAAGACTCAAAGTCCGCTATTATACAATAAGGTACTTTCATCTGTTTTGCAATATTTTTATAGTGTATACTTGAACCTTCAGGAGGCATTATGATATCAGGGTCTTCACAATTATTTTTAAGTTCATGTTTTTCAAATTGTTCTTGTTTCGAAAAATGTCTTCCGCAAAAAGTGCAGAGGTATATCTTTTTTTGTCTTGTAGATATTTCAGAACCAACTAGTCTGCTCAGATTCTTTACTAGCACATAGTGATTATCAAAATATAGTAAATTAATGATATGTTTTGCTGTTTTCCCATTAATTGTACTTTTTAATATATGACTTCTGATTATTTTCTCTTTATCAATTTGGAATAAGCAAATCTTAATGTTGTATTTATTTTCAAATTTGTGGATATCTTTTGTATCCATCGGGAAGTTGGTAACCCCTTTGAAATCAAATTCATGCTCATATTGTTTATATTTTGAAGTTCTTTCTGCATGATCTTTAGCTGGGTACAAATGTGCTAAGATTGACCAAACAAAGCATTTTTGATCCTTATTTTCAATATTCAGACAAGCTTTTTTATTTTTTACGAAATCTGGCAGTATCTTAAACGTTCCTCCCATATGAGATTCGATTCGAGTCATCCTATAATCAATTCCTTCATACCGACTAAATTGTAGCCCCGACCGAGGGGTATTACTTAAAGAACTCAGTCTCTTGTTATTATCATCCAAATGACTATGAGTAAGTATGCTATTTTTATTTAAAATCCAAGAAGTACTGTTATAAAATACTACAACTTCTTCATCATTTTCCTGTCTATAGAATATAACCCTGGTCACAAATTGAACTCTGTAATGATTTATTTCGTTCATTCTTCGGAGTAAATCATTAAAAACAAAAGCAATAAGAGTATCTTCATCTCTTCCATTGCTTTCAATTGAAACGTTTACGGTATACAAATTTTCAATTTCCCTAGAAATTGTAGTCTGCTGTTCTTCTTCCGTTCTAAATAAATGATCCGGAATTATTTTTTCTTCTTTAATTTTTTTCTTATTTATGAAGAGAGTTGATAAATCGATTGCTTTGTGTCTATTTTTATCACCTCTTTCTGTTTGATCTCTTATGATATCTCTATTTTTATCAATAGTTTCTTTCTGCTTATTAATTATCCTACCATAGTAATCCGTAACACGTTTTGAAACTTTATCTCGGTTACCGCGAGTGGGTAGGCTTTTGTTTTTTAGAAACCTTTTTAATTCACTTGTATCCTTTTCGAGTATACTTTTCTCCTCTTTTTTTATATTTCCAATAGCAATATTATTTTCTTTGATTTCATCTTCCAAAATCTTCCTTAATGCTGACTCTGGTGTATAAATAGATGGTCTGTTTTTGTTCTGAATCCTTTCGTTTCTACGCCGAATATTAATTGTATCTTCCGCGAGCAAAATATTCCTATTAAGTTGCTTTATAATCTTATCCGTTATTTCATGTTTCTTAGCTCCATTTGTTTTGATTTTATTAATTTTCGCATAAGTCCGCAGCTCATTATATGTGTAATTCGGTAATCTTTGTATAAGCGATTTGTTGTTCAATATAACCTTTTTACAAAGCTGAATAACCTCTGCAACATTCATCATTTAATAGGGGAATATTTTTATTAATGAATTTCTCCTGACTGCGTTTTCTCAGCCGTAAAGAAAAGCACTGGTATCAATGTTCGTTTCATGGAGCACGCGCTACCTCTTTGTCTCCGGCTTGTCACAGAGAGCACAGATTTTCGAGACGGTGAATTTGTTTTTCTTTAGCGGAACATATGCCACCTAGATTTGTCTCCGACTGATCAAGAAGTGTTTTGCATTTCACGGAGTAAGCTACAGTTTCCTAGGTGGCGGGTGTGTTCCGAATCGTGAAGCAATCGAATAATTTTTGAAACAATTTTATTTTGCTCTAAATGGAAGAATTAGAAAAGATGATGTTTATTCATAGAAGGAGTTACAAGTATTACAATCTTATAAGTAATAGCTTACTTTTATCCAAATTCCTATTTTCAGCTGCAGGAATGTCTGCGTTTCTAGTGCTGCCTTTAGCTTCTTTAAGTTTGGGTGCTGTTATCATTGAAGTAATAGAAAAACATCTAAATATTGCAGAGAGAAAGTCAGAGCATAAAACCGCTTATAATTTTTACACTGAATTGTCAGTGATGTTAAAACGCGGACAATTAACGGTTGAAGAGGTCATTCAACGCGAAGGGGAAATGCGTAAAACATTTAAATTCTTTCCTCGCGAAAAATATATGAAGCAGGTTCGCTTAAACGGTTATAAATATTGTAAGAATGAATCTATAGCTCAATAGAATGGTTCACAAGTTTGAAACACTCGCCTCTTTTCATACATCATCCGCCATCTGGCAAACCAACATTCAGACATCATTTCGCAAACCACGCGGAATAATGCAATCCTTTGCGCCAGACGCAATGATTATGAATCAGACGTCCGCTTAGCAACCAAGATTGTGACGCATTAACCTTATTGAGTTCTGTACAGAACTTAAATAGATCACGGAGAGTTGATTTCTGCGCAGAACTCAAATCTCCACCTCCAGCCAGCCGCTGACGAATCAGTTTCAACTCAGCTCTTGCGCGCTCAAGATATGTGCTAGGATTGGCGCAAATCTTATCCGCAAAGCTTGTTTGTTCATCACGCTGGAAACTTGTTTTTGAGGGATGTGCTACTCTACCAATAATTATAAGTTTTGGATTTTTATTAAATAAAATCAGCCGCTAATAAATGGAGTCGCTAAAAGAAGTCTTGTCAACAATCAAAATGAATAAATACAATGATACAATCAGGAAGGAAGAACTAATTCTAGGATTGAAATATAGCATCGTTAAAATGAGAATGGCTAAGACAAAATATGGTGATAAGCTGGTTGTTGTTATTCATCATAATAACAAAGCCTGTGATTTGTTTATACCACAGAGATATATTGCAATTGCTGATGAGTTACTTTTAAAGAAAAATCTTGTTTTGCAGCCTATTATGAGGGTGAATAAGAACTCTGACCAATATGTTGATGTAGAACTGTTTACTCAGTAGTAGTTTATATGGATAACGAGTTGGTCTAAAGAAGAATCTGATTTTGCTACCTATTTTACGGGTAAACAAAAACTCTGAGTATTTGTTCATTTACCAGAAATGTGGTTCAGAATTTGTATTATATTTGGATAAAAATGAAAAATTGAAAAATTAAAAATCTAAAAAGAAGTAGTATTTTAGTGTATATTGCAGTAGTTTATATTTATTAAAGGGTAACATTTCCTATTTCTTAGGACCTTTATTTGGGAAATAAGAAAATCAAAATATCTATAAAAAGGGGGATTATTTGGTAAAAAGGATGTTAAAATTCAAGAAATTGATGTTAAAATGGGGTTTTGAAATTGGGGTGGGGGTGGAGTAGAACCGGCACTTATATACTACTGACTATAGTGGAAAGACTAAAGTGGACAGAGAATAGTGGAAAGACTAAAGTGGACAGACTATAGTGGAAAGACTAAAGTGGACAGACTAAAGTGGAAAGACTAAAGTGGAAAGACTAAAGTGGACAGACTATAGTGGAAAGACTATATTGGAGAGACTATAGTGGACAGAATAAAGTGGAGACTATAGTGGAAAGACTAAAGTGGACAGAGAATAGTGGAAAGACTAAAGTGGAAAGACTGTAGTGGACAGAATAAAGAGGAAAGACTATAGTGGAAAGACTGTAGTGGACAGAATAAAGTGTAGACTATAGTCGAAAGACTAAAGTGGACAGAGAATAGTGGAAAGACAAAAGTGGACAGACTGAAGTTGACAGACTATAGTGGAAAGTCTATAGTGGAAAGACTCTAGTGGACAGAATAAAGTGGAGACTATAGTGGAAAGACTAAAGTGGACAGAGAATAGTGGAAAGACTAAAGTGGACAGAATATAGTGGAAAGACTATAGTGGAAAAACTGTAGTGGACAGAATAAAGTGGAGACTATAGTGGAAAGACTAAAGTGGACAGAGAATAGTGGAAAGACTGAAGTGGAGAGAATGTAGTGGACAGAATAAAGTGGAGACTATAGTGGAAAGACTAAAGTGGACAGACTAAAGTGGAAAGACTAAAGTGGAAAGACTAAAGTGGACAGACTATAGTGGAAAGACTGTAGTGGACAGAATAAAGTGGAGAGTATATTGGAAAGAATAAAGTGGACAGAGAATAGTGGAAAGACTAAAGTGGACAGACTATAGTGGAAAGACTATATTGGAGAGACTATAGTGGACAGAATAAAGTGGAGACTATAGTGGAAAGACTAAAGTGGAACGACTAAAGTGGACAGAGAATAGTGGAAAGACTAAAGTGGAAAGACTGTATTGGACAGAATAAAGTGGAGACTATAGTGGAAAGACTAAAGTGGACAGAGAATAGCGGACAAAATAAAGTGGAGACTATAGTGGAAAGACTAAAGTGGACAGAGAATAGTGGAAAGACTAAAGTGGACAGACTATAGTGGAAAGACTATAGTGGAAAAACTGTAGTGGACAGAATAAAGTGGAGACTATAGTGGAAAGACTAAAGTGGACAGAGAATAGTGGAAAGACTAAAGTGGAAAGAATGTAGTGGACAGAATAAAGTGGAGACTATAGTGGAAAGACTAAAGTGGACAGACTAAAGTGGAAAGACTAAAGTGGAAAGACTAAAGTGGACAGACTATAGTGGAAAGACTAAAGTGGACAGAGAATAGTGGAAAGAATAAAGTGGACAGACTATAGTGGAAAGACTATAGTGGAAAAACTGTAGTGGACAGAATAAAGTGGAGACTATAGTGAAAAGACTAAAGTGGACAGAGAATAGTGGAAAGACTAAAGTGGACAGACTCTAGTGGAAAGACTAAAGTGGACAGACTAAAGTGGAAAGACTAAAGTGGAGAGACTAAAGTGGACAGACTATAGTGGAAAGACTGTAGTGGACAGAATAAAGTGGAAAGACTATAGTGGAAAGACTGTAGTGGACAGAATAAAGTGGAGACTATAGTGGAAAGACTAAAGTGGACAGAGAATAGTGGAAAGACTAAAGTGGACAGACTATAGTGGAAAGACTAAAGTGGACAGACTAAAGTGGACAGACTATAGTGGAAATACTGTAGTGGACAGAATAAAGTGGAGAGTATAGTGGAAAGAATAAAGTGGACAGAGAATAGTGGAAAGACTAAAGTGGACAGACTATAGTGGAAACACTATAGTGGAGAGACTGTAGTGGACAGAATAAAGTGGAGACTATAGTGGAAAGACTAAAGTGGACAGAGAATAGTGGAAAGACTAAAGTGGAAAGACTGTAGTGGACAGAATAAAGTGGAAAGACTAAAGTGGACAGACTATAGTGGAAAGACTAAAGTGGACAGACTAAAGTGGAAAGACTAAAGTGGAAAGACTAAAGTGGACAGACTATAGTGGAAAGACTATATTGGAGAGACTATAGTGGACAGAATAAAGTGGAGACTATAGTGGAAAGACTAAAGTGGACAGAGAATAGTGGAAAGACTAAAGTGGAAAGACTGTAGTGGACAGAATAAAGAGGAAAGACTATAGTGGAAAGACTGTAGTGGACAGAATAAAGTGTAGACTATAGTCGAAAGACTAAAGTGGACAGAGAATAGTGGAAAGACAAAAGTGGACAGACTGAAGTGGAAAGACTATAGTGGAAAGACTAAAGTGGAAAGAATGTAGTGGACAGAATAAAGTGGAGACTATAGTGGAAAGACTAAAGTGGACAGAGAATAGTGGAAAGACTAAAGTGGACAGACTATATTGGAAAGACTATAGTGGAAAGACTTTAGTGGACGGAATAAAGTGGAGACTATAGTGGAAAGACTAAAGTGGAAAGACTAAAGTGGACAGAGAATAGTGGAAAGACTAAAGTGGAAAGACTGTAGTGGACAGAATAAAGTGGAGACTATATTGGATAGACTAAAGTGGAAAGACTAAAGTGGACAGACTATAGTGGAAAGACTATAGTGGAAAGACTCTAGTGGACAGAATAAAGTGGAGACTATAGTGGAAAGACTAAAGTGGACAGAGAATAGTGGAAAGACTAAAGTGGACAGAATATAGTGGAAAGACTATAGTGGAAAAACTGTAGTGGACAGAATAAAGTGGAGACTATAGTGGAAAGACTAAAGTGGACAGAGAATAGTGGAAAGACTAAAGTGGAAAGAATGTAGTGGACAGAATAAAGTGGAGACTATAGTGGAAAGACTAAAGTGGACAGACTAAAGTGGAAAGACTAAAGTGGAAAGACTAAAGTGGACAGACTATAGTGGAAAGACTGTAGTGGACAGAATAAAGTGGAGAGTATATTGGAAAGAATAAAGTGGACAGAGAATAGTGGAAAGACTAAAGTGGACAGACTATAGTGGAAAGACTATATTGGAGAGACTATAGTGGACAGAATAAAGTGGAGACTATAGTGGAAAGACTAAAGTGGAACGACTAAAGTGGACAGACTAAAGTGGAAAGACTAAAGTGGAAAGACTAAAGTGGAGAGACTATGGTGGGAAGACTAAAGTGGACACAGAAAAGTGGAAAGACTAAAGTGGACAGTCTATAGTGGAAAGACAAAAGTGGACAGACTAAAGTGGAAAGACTAAAGTGGAAAGACTAAAGTGGACAGACTATAGTGGAAAGACTAAAGTGGACAGACTATAGTGGAAAGACTAAAGTGGACATTCTAAAGTGGAAAGACTAAAGTGGAAAGACTAAAGTGGACAGAAGATAGTGGAAATGACTAAAGTGGAAAGACTAAAGTGGACAGACTCTAGTGGAAAGACTGAAGCGGAAAGACTAAAGTGGAAAGACTAGAGAGTAGTGGAAAAACTAAAGTGGACAGACTATAGTGGAAAGACTATAGTGGAAAGACTGTGGTGGAAAGACTAAAGTGGACAGACTAAAGTGGAAAGACTAAAGTAGAAACACTAAAGTGGACAGAATATAGTGGAAAGACTATAGTGGAAAGACTAAGTGGACAGACTAAAGCGGAAAGACTAAAGTGGAAAGACTAAAGTGGAAAGACTATAGTGGAAAGACTAAAGTGAACAGACTAAAGTGGAAAGACTAAAGTTGAAAGACTAAAGTGGACAGACTATAGTGGAGAGACTGTAGTGGACAGAATAAAGTAGAGACTATAGTGGAAAGGCTAAAGTGGAAAGACTATAGTGGAAAGACTAAAGTGGACAGACTATAGTGGAAAGACTAAAGTGGACAGACTATAGTGGAAAGACTAAAGTGGACAGACTAAAGTGGAAAGACTAAAGTGGACAGAAGATAGTGAAAATGATTAAAGTGGAAAGACTAAAGTGGACAGACTAACGTGGACAGACTAAAGTGGAAAGACTAAAGTGGACAGACTAAAGCGGAAAGACTAAAGTGGAAAGACTATAGTGAAGAGACTGTAGTGGACAGAAGAAAGTGGAGACTATAGTGGAAAGACTAAAGTGGAAAGACTAAAGTCGACAGAGAATAGTTGAAAGACTGTAGTGGACAGAATAAAGAGGAGACTATAGTGGAAAGACTAACGTGGAAAGACTAAAGTGGACAGACTATAGTTGAAAGACTATAGTGGAAAGACTGTAGTGGACAGAATAAAGTTGAGACTATAGTGGAAAGACTAAAGTGGACAGAGAATAGTGGAAAGACTAAAGCTGACAGACTATAGTGGAAAGACTATAGTGGAAAGACTGTAGTGGACAGAATAAAGTGGAGACTATAGTGGAAAGACTAAAGTGGAAAGACTAAAGTGGACAGACTATAGTGGAAAGACTGAAGTGGACAGACTAAAGTGGAAAAACTAAATTGGAAAGACTAAGGTGGAGAGACTATAGTGGAAAGACTGTAGTGGACAGAATAAAGTGGAGACTATAGTGGAAAGACTAAAGTGGACAGAGAATAGTGGAAAGACTAAAGTGGACAGACTATAGTGGAAAGACTATAATGGAAAGACTGTAGTGGACAGAATAAAGTGGAGACTATAGTGGAAAGACTAAAGTGGACAGACTATAGTTGAAAGACTGTAGTGGAAAGACTGTAGTGGACTGAATAAAGTGGAGACTATAGTGGAAAGACTAAAGTGGACAGAGAATAGTGGAAAGACTAAAGTGGACAGACTTTAGTGGAAAGACTATAGTGGAAAAACTGAAGTGGAAAGACTATAGTGGACAGACTATAGTGGAAAGACTAAAGTGGACAGACTAAAGTGGGAAGACTAAAGTGGAAAGACTAAAGTGGACAGACTCTAGTGGAAAGACTATTGTGGAAAGACTGTCGTGGACAGAATGAAGTGGAGACTATAGTGGAAAGACTAAAGTGGACACAGAATAGTGGAAAGACTAAAGTGGACAGTCTATAGTGGAAAGACGAAAGTGGACAGACTAAAGTGGAAAGACTAAAGTGGAAAGACTAAAGTGGACAGACTATAGTGGAAAGACTAAAGTGGACACAGAATAGTGGAAAGACTAAAGTGGACAGTCTATAGTGGAAAGACTAAAGTGGACAGACTAAAGTGGAAAGACTAAAGTGGAAAGACTAAAGTGGACGAACTATAGTGGAAAGACTAAAGTGGACAGACTATAGTGGAAAGACTATTGTGGAAAGACTGTAGTGGACAGAATGAAGTGGAGACTATAGTGGAAAGACTAAAGAAGACACAGAATAGTGGAAAGACTAAAGTGGACAGTCTATAGTGGAAAGACTAAAGTGGACAGACTAAAGTGGAAAGACTAAAGTGGAAAGACTAAAGTGGACAGACTATAGTGGAAAGACTAAAGTGGACACAGAATAGTGGAAAGACTAAAGTGGACAGTCTATAGTGGAAAGACTAAAGTGGACAGACTAAAGTGGAAAGACTAAAGTGGAAAGACTAAAGTGGACAGACTATAGTGGAAAAACTAAAGTGGACAGACTATAGTGGAAAGACTAAAGTGGACAGAATATAGTGGAAAGACTAAAGTGGACAGACTAAAGTGGAAAGACTAAAGTAGAAAGACTAAAGTGGACAGAAGATAGTGGAAATGATTACTGTGGGAAGACTAAAGTGGACAGACTAAAGTGGACAGACAAAAGTGGAAAGACTAAAGTGGACAGACTAAAGCGGAAAGACTAGAGTGGAAAGACCAAAGTGGACAGACTATAGTGGAAAGACTGAAGTGGACAGACTAAAGTGGAAAGACTAAAGTGGAGAGACTGTAGTGGAAAGACTAAAGTGAACAGACTATAGTGGAAAGACTAAAGTAGACAAACTAAAGTGGAAAGAGTAAAGTGGAAAGACTAAAGTTGACAGAATATAGTGGAAAGACTATAGTGGAAAGACTGTAGTGGACAGAATAAAGTGGAGACTATAGTGTAAAGACTAAAGTGGACACAGAATAGTGGAAAGACGAAAGTGGACAGTCTATAGTGGAAAGACTAAAGTGGACAGACTAAAGTGGAAAGACTAAAGTGGACAGACTAAAGTGGAAAGACTAAAGTGGAAAGACTAAAGTGGAGAGACTATAGTAGAAAGTTAGGTTAGGTTAGGTTAGGTTAGGTTAGTCTTTCCACTATAGTCTGTTCACTTTAGTCTTTCCACTACAGTCTCTCCACTTTAGTCTTTCCACTTTAGTCTGTCCACTTCAGTCTTTCCACTATAGTCTGTCCACTTTGGTCTTTCCACTCTAGTCTTTCCGCTTTAGTCTGTCCACTTTAGTCTTTCCACTTTTGTCTGTCCACTTTAGTCTGTCCACTTTAGTCTTCCCACAGTAATCATTTCCACTATCTTCTGTCCACTTTAGTCTTTCTACTTTAGTCTTTCCACTTTAGTCTGTCCACTTTAGTCTTTCCACTATATTCTGTCCACTTTAGTCTTTCCACTATAGTCTGTCCACTTTAGTTTTTCCACTATAGTCTGTCCACTTTAGTCTTTCCACTTTAGTCTTTCCACTTTAGTCTGTCCACTTTAGTCTTTCCACTATAGACTGTCCACTTTAGTCTTTCCACTATTCTGTGTCCACTTTAGTCTTTCCACTATAGTCTGTCCACTTTAGTCTTTCCACTTTAGTCTTTCCACTTTAGTCTGTCCACTTTAGTCTTTCCACTATAGACTGTCCACTTTAGTCTTTCCACTATTCTGTGTCTTCTTTAGTCTTTCCACTATAGTCTCCACTTCATTCTGTCCACTACAGTCTTTCCACAATAGTCTTTCCACTATAGTCTGTCCACTTTAGTCTTTCCACTATAGTTCGTCCACTTTAGTCTTTCCACTTTAGTCTTTCCACTTTAGTCTGTCCACTTTAGTCTTTCCACTATAGACTGTCCACTTTAGTCTTTCCACTATTCTGTGTCCACTTTAGTCTTTCCACTATAGTCTGTCCACTTTAGTCTTTCCACTTTAGTCTTTCCACTTTAGTCTGTCCACTTTCGTCTTTCCACTATAGACTGTCCACTTTAGTCTTTCCACTATTCTGTGTCCACTTTAGTCTTTCCACTATAGTCTCCACTTCATTCTGTCCACGACAGTCTTTCCACAATAGTCTTTCCACTAGAGTCTGTCCACTTTAGTCTTTCCACTTTAGTCTTCCCACTTTAGTCTGTCCACTTTAGTCTTTCCACTATAGTCTGTCCACTATAGTCTTTCCACTTCAGTTTTTCCACTATAGTCTTTCCACTAAAGTCTGTCCACTTTAGTCTTTCCACTATTCTCTGTCCACTTTAGTCTTTCCACTATAGTCTCCACTTTATTCAGTCCACTACAGTCTTTCCACTACAGTCTTTCAACTATAGTCTGTCCACTTTAGTCTTTCCACTATAGTCTCCACTTTATTCTGTCCACTACAGTCTTTCCATTATAGTCTTTCCACTATAGTCTGTCCACTTTAGTCTTTCCACTATTCTCTGTCCACTTTAGTCTTTCCACTATAGTCTCCACTTTATTCTGTCCACTACAGTCTTTCCACTATAGTCTCTCCACCTTAGTCTTTCCAATTTAGTTTTTCCACTTTAGTCTGTCCACTTCAGTCTTTCCACTATAGTCTGTCCACTTTAGTCTTTCCACTTTAGTCTTTCCACTATAGTCTCCACTTTATTCTGTCCACTACAGTCTTTCCACTATAGTCTTTCCACTATAGTCTGTCAGCTTTAGTCTTTCCACTATTCTCTGTCCACTTTAGTCTTTCCACTATAGTCTCAACTTTATTCTGTCCACTACAGTCTTTCCACTATAGTCTTTCAACTATAGTCTGTCCACTTTAGTCTTTCCACGTCAGTCTTTCCACTATAGTCTCCTCTTTATTCTGTCCACTACAGTCTTTCAACTATTCTCTGTCGACTTTAGTCTTTCCACTTTAGTCTTTCCACTATAGTCTCCACTTTCTTCTGTCCACTACAGTCTCTTCACTATAGTCTTTCCACTTTAGTCTTTCCGCTTTAGTCAGTCCACTTTAGTCTTTCCACTTTAGTCTGTCCACGTTAGTCTGTCCACTTTAGTCTTTCCACTTTAATCATTTTCACTATCTTCTGTCCACTTTAGTCTTTCCACTTTAGTCTGTCCACTTTAGTCTTTCCACTATAGTCTGTCCACTTTAGTCTTTCCACTATAGTCTGTCCACTTTAGTCTTTCCACTATAGTCTTTCCACTTTAGCCTTTCCACTATAGTCTCTACTTTATTCTGTCCACTACAGTCTCTCCACTATAGTCTGTCCACTTTAGTCTTTCAACTTTAGTCTTTCCACTTTAGTCTGTTCACTTTAGTCTTTCCACTATAGTCTGTCCACTTTAGTCTTTCCACTTTAGTCTTTCCGCTTTAGTCTGTCCACTTAGTCTTTCCACTATAGTCTTTCCACTATATTCTGTCCACTTTAGTGTTTCTACTTTAGTCTTTCCACTTTAGTCTGTCCACTTTAGTCTTTCCACCACAGTCTTTCCACTATAGTCTTTCCACTATAGTCTGTCCACTTTAGTTTTTCCACTACTCTCTAGTCTTTCCACTTTAGTCTTTCCGCTTCAGTCTTTCCACTAGAGTCTGTCCACTTTAGTCTTTCCACTTTAGTCCGTCCACTTTAGTCTGTCCACTTTAGTCTTTCCACTTTAGTCATTTCCACTATCTTCTGTCCACTTTAGTCTTTCCACTTTAGTCTTTCCACTTTAGAATGTCCACTTTAGTCTTTCCACTATAGTCTGTCCACTTTAGTCTTTCCACTATAGTCTGTCCACTTTAGTCTTTCCACTTTAGTCTTTCCACTTTAGTCTGTCCACTTTTGTCTTTCCACTATAGACTGTCCACTTTAGTCTTTCCACTTTTCTGTGTCCACTTTAGTCTTCCCACCATAGTCTCTCCACTTTAGTCTTTCCACTTTAGTCTTTCCACTTTAGTCTGTCCACTTTAGTCTTTCCACTTTAGTCTGTCCACTTTAGTCTTTCCACTATAGACTGTCCACTTTAGTCTTTCCACTATTCTGTGTCCACTTTAGTCTTTACACTATAGTCTCAACTTTATTCTTTCCACTACAGTCTTTCCACTATAGTCTTTCCACTATATTCTGTCCACTTTAGTCTTTCAACTTTACTCTTTCCACTTTAGTCTGTCTACTTTAGTCTTTCCACTATAGTCTGTCCACTTTAGTCTTTCCACTACAGTCTCTCCACTTTACTCTTTCCACTTTAGTCTTTCCACTTTAGTCTGTCCACTTTAGTCTTTCCACTATAGTCTGTCCACTTTGGTCTTTCCACTTTATTCTTTCCGCTTTAGTCTGTCCACTTTAGTCTTTCCACTTTAGTCTGTCCACTTTAGTCTGTCCACTTTAGTCTTTCCACTTTAATCATTTCCACTATCTTCTGTCCACTTTAGTCTTTCCACTTTAGTCTGTCCACTTTAGTCTTTCCACTATAGTCTCCACTTTATTCTGTCCACTACAGTCTTTCCACTATAGTCTTTCCACTATAGTCTGTCAGCTTTAGTCTTTCCACTATTCTCTGTCCACTTTAGTCTTTCCACTATAGTCTCAACTTTATTCTGTCCACTACAGTCTTTCCACTATAGTCTTTCAACTATAGTCTGTCCACTTTAGTCTTTCCACGTTAGTCTTTCCACTATAGTCTCCTCTTTATTCTGTCCACTACAGTCTTTCAACTATTCTCTGTCGACTTTAGTCTTTCCACTTTAGTCTTTCCACTATAGTCTCCACTTTCTTCTGTCCACTACAGTCTCTTCACTATAGTCTTTCCACTTTAGTCTTTCCGCTTTAGTCAGTCCACTTTAGTCTTTCCACTTTAGTCTGTCCACGTTAGTCTGTCCACTTTAGTCTTTCCACTTTAATTATTTTCACTATCTTCTGTCCACTTTAGTCTTTCCACTTTAGTCTGTCCACTTTAGTCTTTCCACTATAGTCTGTCCACTTTAGTCTTTCCACTATAGTCTGTCCACTTTAGTCTTTCCACTATAGTCTTTCCACTTTAGCCTTTCCACTATAGTCTCTACTTTATTCTGTCCACTACAGTCTCTCCACTATAGTCTGTCCACTTTAGTCTTTCAACTTTAGTCTTTCCACTTTAGTCTGTTCACTTTAGTCTTTCCACTATAGTCTGTCCACTTTAGTCTTTCCACTTTAGTCTTTCCGCTTTAGTCTGTCCACTTAGTCTTTCCACTATAGTCTTTCCACTATATTCTGTCCACTTTAGTGTTTCTACTTTAGTCTTTCCACTTTAGTCTGTCCACTTTAGTCTTTCCACCACAGTCTTTCCACTATAGTCTTTCCACTATAGTCTGTCCACTTTAGTTTTTCCACTACTCTCTAGTCTTTCCACTTTAGTCTTTCCGCTTCAGTCTTTCCACTAGAGTCTGTCCACTTTAGTCTTTCCACTTTAGTCCGTCCACTTTAGTCTGTCCACTTTAGTCTTTCCACTTTAGTCATTTCCACTATCTTCTGTCCACTTTAGTCTTTCCACTTTAGTCTTTCCACTTTAGAATGTCCACTTTAGTCTTTCCACTATAGTCTGTCCACTTTAGTCTTTCCACTATAGTCTGTCCACTTTAGTCTTTCCACTTTAGTCTTTCCACTTTAGTCTGTCCACTTTTGTCTTTCCACTATAGACTGCCCACTTTAGTCTTTCCACTTTTCTGTGTCCACTTTAGTCTTCCCACCATAGTCTCTCCACTTTAGTCTTTCCACTTTAGTCTTTCCACTTTAGTCTGTCCACTTTAGTCTTTCCACTTTAGTCTGTCCACTTTAGTCTTTCCACTATAGACTGTACACTTTAGTCTTTCCACTATTCTGTGTCCACTTTAGTCTTTACACTATAGTCTCCACTTTATTCTTTCCACTACAGTCTTTCCACTATAGTCTTTCCACTATATTCTGTCCACTTTAGTCTTTCAACTTTACTCTTTCCACTTTAGTCTGTCTACTTTAGTCTTTCCACTATAGTCTGTCCACTTTAGTCTTTCCACTACAGTCTCTCCACTTTACTCTTTCCACTTTAGTCTTTCCACTTTAGTCTGTCCACTTTAGTCTTTCCACTATAGTCTGTCCACTTTGGTCTTTCCACTTTATTCTTTCCGCTTTAGTCTGTCCACTTTAGTCTTTCCACTTTAGTCTGTCCACTTTAGTCTGTCCACTTTAGTCTTTCCACTTTAATCATTTCCACTATCTTCTGTCCACTTTAGTCTTTCCACTTTAGTCTGTCCACTTTAGTCTTTCCACTATTCTGTGTCCACTTTAGTCTTTACACTATAGTCTCCACTTTATTCTTTCCACTACAGTCTTTCCACTATAGTCTTTCCACTATATTCTGTCCACTTTAGTCTTTCAACTTTACTCTTTCCACTTTAGTCTGTCTACTTTAGTCTTTCCACTATAGTCTGTCCACTTTAGTCTTTCCACTACAGTCTCTCCACTTTACTCTTTCCACTTTAGTCTTTCCACTTTAGTCTGTCCACTTTAGTCTTTCCACTATAGTCTGTCCACTTTGGTCTTTCCACTTTATTCTTTCCGCTTTAGTCTGTCCACTTTAGTCTTTCCACTTTAGTCTGTCCACTTTAGTCTGTCCACTTTAGTCTTTCCACTTTAATCATTTCCACTATCTTCTGTCCACTTTAGTCTTTCCACTTTAGTCTGTCCACTTTAGTCTTTCCACTATAGTCTGTCCACTTTAGTCTTTCCACTATAGTCTGTCCACTTTAGTCTTTCCACTATAGTCTGTCCACTTTAGTCTTTCCTCTTTAGTCTTTCCACTTTAGTCTGTCCACTTTAGTCTTTCCACTATAGACTGTCCACTTTAGTCTTTCCACTATTCTGTGTCCAATTTAGTCTTTCCACTATAATCTGTCCACTTTAGTCTTTCCACTTTAGTCTTTCCACTTTAGTCTGTCCACTTTAGTCTTTCCACTATAGACTGTCCACTTTAGTCTTTCCACTTTAGTCTTTCCACTTTAGTCTGTCCACTTTAGTCTTTCCACTATAGACTGTCCGCTTTAGTCTTTCCACTATTCTGTGTCCACTTTAGTCTTTCCACTATAGTCTCCACTTCATTCTGTCCAGTACAGTCTTTCCACAATAGTCTTTCCACTATAGTCTGTCCACTTTTGTCTTTCCACTACAGTCTTTCCACTATAGTCTTTCCACTATAGTCTGTCCACTTTAGTCTTTCTACTATTCTCTGTCCACTTTAGTCTTTCCACTATAGTCTCCACTTTATTCAGTCCACTAGAGTCTTTCCACTATAGTCTTTCAACTATAGTCTGTCCACTTTAGTCTTTCCACTTTAGTCTTTCCACTATAGTCTCCACTTTATTCTGTCCACTACAGTCCTTCCATTATAGTCTTTCCACTATAGTCTGTCCACTTTAGTCTTTCCACTATTCTCTGTCCACTTTAGTCTTTCCACTATAGTCTCCACTTTATTCAGTCCACTACAGTCTTTCCACTATAGTCTTTCAACTATAGTCTGTCCACTTTAGTCTTTCCACTTTAGTCTTTCCACTATAGTCTCCACTTCATTCTGTCCACTACAGTCTTTCCATTATAGTGTTTCCACTATAGTCTGTCCACTTTAGTCTTTCCACTATTCTCTGTCCACTTTAGTCTTTCCACTATAGTCTCCACTTTATTCTGTCCACTACAGTCTTTCCACGATAGTCTGTCTACCTTAGTCTTTCCAATTTAGTTTTTCCACTTTAGTCTGTCCACTTCAGTCTTTCCACTATAGTCTGTCCACTTTAGTCTTTCCACTTTAGTCTTTCCACTATAGTCTCCACTTTATTCTGTCCACTACAGTCTTTCCACTATAGTCTTTCCACTATAGTCTGTCCACTTTAGTCTTTCCACTTTAGTCTGTCCACTTTAGTCTTTCCACTATAGTCTGTCCACTTTGGTCTTTCCACTTTATTCTTTCCGCTTTAGTCTGTCCACTTTAGTCTTTCCACTTTAGTCTGTCCACTTTAGTCTGTCCACTTTAGTCTTTCCACTTTAATCATTTCCACTATCTTCTGTCCACTTTAGTCTTTCCACTTTAGTCTGTCCACTTTAGTCTTTCCACTATAGTCTGTCCACTTTAGTCTTTCCACTATAGTCTGTCCACTTTAGTCTTTCCACTATAGTCTGTCCACTTTAGTCTTTCCTCTTTAGTCTTTCCACTTTAGTCTGTCCACTTTAGTCTTTCCACTATAGACTGTCCACTTTAGTCTTTCCACTATTCTGTGTCCAATTTAGTCTTTCCACTATAATCTGTCCACTTTAGTCTTTCCACTTTAGTCTTTCCACTTTAGTCTGTCCACTTTAGTCTTTCCACTATAGTCTTTCAACTATAGTCTGTCCACTTTAGTCTTTCCACTTTAGTCTTTCCACTATAGTCTCCACTTTATTCTGTCCACTACAGTCCTTCCATTATAGTCTTTCCACTATAGTCTGTCCACTTTAGTCTTTCCACTATTCTCTGTCCACTTTAGTCTTTCCACTATAGTCTCCACTTTATTCAGTCCACTACAGTCTTTCCACTATAGTCTTTCAACTATAGTCTGTCCACTTTAGTCTTTCCACTTTAGTCTTTCCACTATAGTCTCCACTTCATTCTGTCCACTACAGTCTTTCCATTATAGTGTTTCCACTATAGTCTGTCCACTTTAGTCTTTCCACTATTCTCTGTCCACTTTAGTCTTTCCACTATAGTCTCCACTTTATTCTGTCCACTACAGTCTTTCCACGATAGTCTGTCTACCTTAGTCTTTCCAATTTAGTTTTTCCACTTTAGTCTGTCCACTTCAGTCTTTCCACTATAGTCTGTCCACTTTAGTCTGTCCACTTTAGTCTTTCAACTATAGTCTGTCCACTTTAGTCTTTCCACTTTAGTCTTTCCACTATAGTCTCCACTTCATTCTGTCCACTACAGTCTTTCCATTATAGTGTTTCCACTATAGTCTGTCCACTTTAGTCTTTCCACTATTCTCTGTCCACTTTAGTCTTTCCACTATAGTCTCCACTTTATTCTGTCCACTACAGTCTTTCCACGATAGTCTGTCTACCTTAGTCTTTCCAATTTAGTTTTTCCACTTTAGTCTTTCCACTTTAGTCTTTCCACTACAGTCTCCTCTTTATTCTGTCCACTACAGTCTTTCCACTATTCTCTGTCCACTTTAGTCTTTCCACTTTAGTCTTTCCACTATAGTCTCCACTTTCTTCTGTCCACTACAGTCTCTCCACTACAGTCTTTCCACTATAGTCTTTCCACTATAGTCTGTCCACTTTAGTCTTTCCACTATTCTCTGTCCACTTTAGTCTTTCCACTTTAGTCTGTCCACTTTAGTCTGTCCACTTTAGTCTTTCCACTTTAATCATTTCCACTATCTTCTGTCCACTTTAGTCTTTCCACTTTAGTCTTTCCACTTTAGGCTGTCCACTTTAGTCTTTCCACTATAGTCTGTCCACTTTAGTCTTTCCACTATAGTCTTTCCACTTTAGTCTTTCCAATTTAGTTTTTCCACTTTAGTCTGTCCACTTTAGTCTTTCCACTATAGACTGTCCACTTTAGTCTTTCCACTATTCTGTGTCCACTTTAGTCTTTCCACTTTAGTCTGTCCACTTTAGTCTTTCCACTATAGTCTGTCCACTTTGTTCTTTCCACTTTAGTGTTTCCGCTTTAGTCTGTCCACTTTAGTCTTTCCACTTTAGTCTGTCCACTTTAGTCTGTCCACTTTAGTCTTTCCACTTTAATCATTTCCACTATCTTCTGTCCACTTTAGTCTTTCCACTTTAGTCTGTCCACTTTAGTCTTTCCACTATAGTCTGTCCACTTTAGTCTTTCCACTATAGTCTGTCCACTTTAGTCTTTCCACTATAGTCTTTCCACTTTAGCCTTTCCACTATAGTCTCCACTTTATTCTGTCCACTACAGTCTTTCCACTATAGTCTTTCCACTATAGTCTGTCCACTTTAGTCTTTCCACTTTAGTCTTTCCACTTTAGTCTGTCCACTTTAGTCTTTCCACTATAGACTGTCCACTTTAGTCTTTCCACTATTCTCTGTCAACTTTAGACTTTCCACTATAGTCCCCACTTTATTCTGTCCACTACAGTCTCTCCACTATAGTCTGTCCACTTTAGTCTTTCCACTTTAGTCTTTCCACTTTAGTCTGTCCACTTTAGTCTTTCCACTATAGACTGTCCACTTTAATCTTTCCACTATAGTCTCCACTTTATTCTGTCCATTACATTCTGTCCACTTTAGTCTTTCCACTATTCTCTGTCCACTTTAGTCTTTCCACTATAGTCTCCAATTTATTATGTCCACTACAGTCTTTCCACTATAGTCTTTCCACAATAGTCTGTTCACTTTAGTCTTTCCACTATAGTCTCCACTTTATTCTGTCCACTACAGTCTTTCCACTACAGTCTTTCCACTTTAGTCTTTCCACTATTCTCTGTCCACTTTAGTCTTTCCACTATAGTCTTCACTTTATTCTGTCCACTACAGTCTTTCCACTATAGTCTTTCCACTATAGTCTGTCCACTTTAGTCTTTCCACTTTAGTTTTTCCACTTTAGTCTGTCCACTTCAGTCTTTCCACTATAGTCTGTCCACTTTAGTCTTTCCACTTTAGTCTTTCCACTACAGTCTCCACTTTATTCTGTCCACTACAGTCTTTCCACTATAGTCTTTCCACTATAGTCTGTCCACTTTAGTCTTTCCACTATTCTCTGTCGACTTTAGTCTTTCCACTATAGTCTCCACTTTATTTTGTCCACTACAGTCTTTCCACTATAGTCTGTCCACTTTAGTCTTTCCACTATTCTCTGTCCACTTTAGTATTTCCACTTTAGTCTTTCCTCTATAGTCTCCACTTTATTCTGTCCACTAGAGTCTCTCCATTATAGTCTTTCCACTATAGTCTGTCCACTTTAGTCTTTCCACTATTCTCTGTCCAGTTTATTCTTTCCACTATACTCTCCACTTTATTCTGTCCACTTCAGTCTTTCCACTATAGTCTGTCCACTTTATTCTGTCCATTACATTCTTTCCACTTTAGTCTTTCCACTATTCTCTGTCCACTTTAGTCTTTCCACTTTAATCTTTCCACTATAGTCTCCACTTTATTCTGTCCATTACATTCTGTCCACTTTAGTCTTTCCACTATTCTCTGTCCACTTTAGTCTTTCCACTATTCTCTGTCCACTTTAGTCTTTCCACTATAGTCTCCACTTCATTCTGTCCACTACAGTCTTTCCACTATAGTCTTTCCACTATAGTCTGTCCACTTTAGTCTTTCCACTTTATTTTGTCCACTATAGTCTCCACTTTAGTCTTTCCACTATTCTCTGTCCACTTTAGTCTTTCCACTATAGTCTCCACTTTCTTATGTCCACTACAGTCTTTCCTCTATAGTCTTTCCACTATAGTCTGTCCACTTTAGTCTTTCCACTATAGTCTCCACTTTATTCTGTCCACTACAGTCTTTCCACGATAGTCTTTCCACTATAGTCTGTCCACTTAAGTCTTTCCACTTTAGTTTTTCCACTTTAGTCTGTCCACTTTAGTCTTTCCACTATAGTCTGTCCACTTTAGTCTTTCCACTTTAGTCTTTCCACTTTATTCTGTCCACTTCAGTGTGTACACTTTAGTCTGTCCACTGTGTCTTTCAACTTCAGTCTTTCCACTATAGTCTGTCCACTTTAGTAGTTCCACTATAGTCTCCACTTTATTCTGTCCACTACATTCTTTCCACTTTAGTCTTTCCACTATTCTCTGTCCACTTTAGTCTTTCCACTATAGTCTCCACTTTATTCTGTCCACTAAAGTTTTTCCACTATAGTCTTTCCACTATAGTCTGTCCACTTTAGTCTTTCCACTATTCTCTGTCCACTTTAGTCTTTCCACTATAGTCTCCACTTTATTCTGTCCACTACAGTCTTTCCACTATAGTCTTTCCACTATAGTCTGTCAACTTTAGTCTTTCCACTATTCTCTGTCCACTTTAGGCTTTCCACTATAGTCTCCACTTTATTCTGTCCACTACAGTCTTTCCACTATAGTCTTTCCACTATAGTCTTTCCACTTTAGTCTTTCCACTTTAGTCTATCCACTATAGTCTCCACTTTATTCTGTCCACTACAGTCTTTCCACTATTCTCTGTCCACTTTAGTCTTTCCACTTTAGTCTTTCCACTATAGTCTCCACTTTATTCCGTCCACTACATTCTTTCCACTTTAGTCTTTCCACTATTCTCAGTCCACTTTAGTCTTTCCACTTTAATCTTTCCACTATAGTCTCCACTTTATTCTGTCCACTACAGTCTTTCCACAATAATCTTTCCACTATAGTCTGTCCACTTTAGTCTTTCCACTATTCTCTGTCCACTTTAGTCTTTCCACTATAGTCTCAACTTTATTACGTCCACAACAGTCTTTCCACTATAGTCTTTCCACTATAGTCTTTCCACTATAGTCTGTCCACTTTAGTCTTTCCACTATAGTCTCCACTTTATTCTGTCCACTACAGTCTTTCCACTATAGTCTTTCCACTATAGTCTGTCCACTTTAGTCTTTCCACTTTAGTTTTTCCACTTTATTCTGTCCACTTCAGTGTGTACACTTTAGTCTGTCCACTGAGTCTTTCAACTTCAGTCTTTCCACTATAGTCTGTCCACTTTAGTCTTTCCACTATAGTCTCCACTTTATTCTGTCCACTACATTCTTTCCACTTTAGTCTTTCCACTATTCTCTGTCCACTTTAGTCTTTCCACTATAGTCTCCACTTTATTCTGTCCACTAAGTTTTTCCACTATAGTCTTTCCACTATAGTCTGTCCACTTTAGTCTTTCCACTATTCTCTGTCCACTATAGTCTTTCCACTATAGTCTCCACTTTATTCTGTCCACTACAGTCTTTCCACTATAGTCTTTCCACTTTAGTCTGTCAACTTTAGTCTTTCCACTATTCGCTGTCCACTTTAGGCTTCCACTATAGTCTCCACTTTATTCTGTCCACTACAGTCTTTCCACTATAGTCTTTCCACTATAGTCTGTCCACTTTAGTCTTTCCACTATTCTCTGTCCACTTTAGTCTTTCCACTATAGTCTCCACTTTATTCTGTCCACTACATTCTTTCCACTTTAGTCTTTCCACTTTAGTCCTTCCACTTCAGTCTGTCCACTTTAGTCTTTCCGCTATAGTCTGTCCACTTTAGTCTTTCCACTATAGTCTTTCCACTTTAGTCTGTCCACTTAGTCTTTCCACTTCAGTCTTTCCACTATAGTCTGTTCACTTTAGTCTTTCCACTTTAGTCTTTACACTATAGTCTCCACTTTATTCTGTCCACTAAAGTCTTTCCAATTTAGTCTTTCCACTATTCTCTGTCCACTTTAGTCTTTCCACTATAGTCTCCAGTTTATTCTGTCCACTACAGTCTTTCCACTGTAGTCTTTCCACTACAGTCTTTCCACTATAGTCTTTCCATTATAGTCTGTCCACTTTAGTCTTTCCACTATTCTCTGTCCACTTTAGTCTTTCTACTTTAGTCTTTCCACTTTAGTCTTTCCACTATAGTCTCCACTTTATTCTGTCCACTACAGTCTCTCCACTATAGTCTTTCCTCTATAGTCTTTCCACTATAGTCTGTCCACTTTAGTCTTTCCACTATAGTCTCCACTTTATTCTGTCCACTACAGTCTTTCCACTATAGTCTTTCCACTATAGTCTGTCCACTTAAGTCTTTCCACTTTAGTTTTTCCACTTTAGTCTGTCCACTTTAGTCTTTCCACTATAGTCTTTCCACTATAGTCTGTCCACTTTAGTCTTTCCACTTTAGTCTATCCACTATAGTCTCCACTTTATTCTGTCCACTACAGTCTTTCCACTTTAGTCTTTCCACTATTCTCTGTCCACTTTAGTCTTTCCACTATAGTCTCCACTTTCTTCCGTCCACTACATTCTTTCCACTTTAGTCTTTCCACTATTCTCTGTCCACTTTAGTCTTTCCACTATAGTCTCCACTTTAGTCTTTCCACTATTCTCTGTCCACTTTAGTCTTTCCACTATATTCTCCACTTTCTTCCGTCCACTACATTCTTTCCACTTTAGTCTTTCCACTATTCTCAGTCCACTTTAGTCTTTCCACTTTAATCTTTCCACTATAGTCTCCACTTTATTCTGTCCACTACAGTCTTTCCACAATAATCTTTCCACTATAGTCTGTCCACTTTAGTCTTTCCACTATTCTCTGTCCACTTTAGTCTTTCCACTATAGTCTCAACTTTATTACGTCCACTACAGTCTTTCCACTATAGTCTTTCCACTATAGTCTTTCCACTATAGTCTGTCCACTTTAGTCTTTCCACTATAGTCTCCACTTTATTCTGTCCACTACAGTCTTTCCACTATAGTCTTTCCACTATAGTCTGTCCACTTTAGTCTTTCCACTTTAGTTTTTCCAATTTAGTCTGTCCACTTTACTCTTTCCACTATAGTCTGTCTACTTTAGTCTTTCCACTTTAGTCTTTCCACTTTATTCTGTCCACTTCAGTGTGTACACTTTAGTCTGTCCACTTTAGTCTTTCCACTATAGTCTCCACTTTATTCTGTCCACTACATTCTTTCCACTTTAGTCTTTCCACTATTCTCTGTCCACTTTAGTCTTTCCACTATAGTCTCCACTTTATTCTGTCCACTAAGTTTTTCCACTATAGTCTTTCCACTATAGTCTGTCCACTTTAGTCTTTCCACTATTCTCTGTCCACTATAGTCTTTCCACTATAGTCTCCACTTTATTCTGTCCACTACATCCTTTCCACTATAGTCTTTCCACTTTAGTCTGTCAACTTTAGTCTTTCCACTATTCGCTGTCCACTTTAGGCTTTCCACTATAGTCTCCACTTTATTCTGTCCACTACAGTCTTTCCACTATAGTCTTTCCACTATAGTCTGTCCACTTTAGTCTTTCCACTTTAGTCTATCCACTAAAGTCTCCACTTTATTCTGTCCACTATAGTCTTTCCACTTTAGTCTTTCCACTATTCTCTGTCCACTTTAGTCTTTCCACTATAGTCTCCACTTTATTCCGTCCACTACAGTCTTTCCACTATAGTCTTTCCACTATAGTCTGTCCACTTTAGTCTTTCCCCTATTCTCTGTCCACTTTAGTCTTTCCACTATAGTCTCCACTTTCTTCTGTCCACTACATTCTTTCCACTTTAGTCTTTCCACTTTAGTCCTTCCACTTCAGTCTGTCCACTTTAGTCTTTCCGCTATAGTCTGTCCACTTTAGTCTTTCCACTATAGTCTTTCCACTTTAGTCTGTCCACTTAGTCTTTCCACTTCAGTCTTTCCACTATAGTCTGTCCACTTTAGTCTTTCCACTTTAGTCTTTACACTATAGTCTCCACTTTATTCTTTCCACTACAGTCTTTCCACTTTAGTCTTTCCACTATTCTCTGTCCACTTTAGTCTTTCCACTATAGTCTCCACTTTATTCTGTCCACTACAGTCTTTCCACTGTAGTCTTTCCACTACAGTCTTTCCACTATAGTCTGTCCACTTTAGTCTTTCCACTTTAGTCTTTACACTATAGTCTCCACTTTATTCTGTCCACTACAGTCTTTCCACTTTAGTCTTTCCACTATTCTCTGTCCACTTTAGTCTTTCCACTATAGTCTCCACTTTATTCTGTCCACTACAGTCTTTCCACTGTAGTCTTTCCACTACAGTCTTTCCACTATAGTCTTTCCACTATAGTCTGTCCACTTTAGTCTTTCCACTATTCTCTGTCCACTTTAGTCTTTCCACTATAGTCTGTCTACTTTAGTCTTTCTACTTTAGTCTTTCCACTTTAGTCTTTCCACTATAGTCTCCACTTTATTCTGTCCACGACAGTCTCTCCACTACAGTCTTTCCACTTTAGTCTTTCCACTATTCTCTGTCCACTTTAGTCTTTCCACTATAGTCTCCACTTTATTCTGTCCACTACAGTCTTTCCACTATAGTCTTTCCACTATAGTCTGTCCACTTTAGTCTTTCCACTTTAGTTTTTCCACTTTAGTCTGTCCACTTCAGTCTTTCCACTATAGTCTGTCCACTTTAGTCTTTCCACTTTAGTCTTTCCACTACAGTCTCCACTTTATTCTGTCCACTACAGTCTTTCAGCTATAGTCTTTCCACTATAGTCTGTCCACTTTAGTCTTTCCACTATTCTCTGTCCACTTTAGTCTTTCCACTATAGTCTCCACTTTATTTTGTCCACTACAGTCTTTCCACTATAGTCTTTCCACTATAGTCTGTCCACTTTAGTCTTTCCACTATTCTCTGTCCACTTTAGTATTTCCAATTTAGTCTTTCCTCTATAGTCTCCACTTTATTCTGTCCACTACAGTCTCTCCATTATAGTCTTACCACTATAGTCTGTCCACTTTAGTCTTTCCACTATTCTCTGTCCAGTTTATTCTTTCCACTATACTCTCCACTTTATTCTGTCCACTACAGTCTTTCCACTATAGTCTGTCCACTTTAGTCTTTCCACTTTAGTCTTTCCATTTTAGTCTGTCCACTTTAGTCTTTCCACTATAGTCTCCTTTTTATTCTGTCCATTACATTCTTTCCACTTTAGTCTTTCCACTATTCTCTGTCCACTTTAGTCTTTCCACTTTAATCTTTCCACTATAGTCTCCACTTTATTCTGTCCATTACATTCTGTCCACTTTAGTCTTTCCACTATTCTCTGTCCACTTTAGTCTTTCCACTATTCTCTGTCCACTTTAGTCTTTCCACTATAGTCTCCACTTCATTCTGTCCACTACAGTCTTTCCACTATGGTCTTTCCACTATAGTCTGTCCACTTTAGTCTTTCCACTTTATTTTGTCCACTATAGTCTCCACTTTAGTCTTTCCACTATTCTCTGTCCACTTTAGTCTTTCCACTATAGTCTCTACTTTCTTATGTCCACTACAGTCTTTCCTCTATAGTCTTTCCACTATAGTCTGTCCACTTTAGTCTTTCCACTATAGTCTCCACTTTATTCTGTCCACTACAGTCTTTCCACGATAGTCTTTCCACTATAGTCTGTCCACTTAAGTCTTTCCACTTTAGTTTTTCCACTTTAGTCTGTCCACTTTAGTCTTTCCACTATAGTCTGTCCACTTTAGTCTTTCCACTTTAGTCTTTCCACTTTATTCTGTCCACTTAGTGGATATATATAGTGGATATAGTGGATAGACTAAAGTGGAAAGACTAAAGTGGACAGAGAATAGTGGAAAGACTAAAGTGGAAAGAATGTAGTGGACAGAATAAAGTGGAGACTATAGTGGAAAGACTATAGTGGAAAGACTAAAGTGGATAGACTATAGTGGAAAGACTATAGTGGAAAGACTGTAGTGGGCAGAATAAAGTGGAGACTATAGTGGAAAGACTAAAGTGGACAGAGAATAGTGGAAAGACTAAAGTGGACAGACTATAGTGGAAAGACTAAAGTGGACGGACTGAAGTGGAAAGACTATAGTGGAAAGACTAAAGTGGAAAGAATGTAGTGGACAGAATAAAGTGGAGACTATAGTGGAAAGACTAAAGTGGACAGAGAATATTGGAAAGACGAAAGTGGACAGACTATATTGGAAAGACTATAGTGGAAAGACTTTAGTGGACGGAATAAAGTGGAGACTATAGTGGAAAGACTAAAGTGGAAAGACTAAAGTGGACAGAGAATAGTGGAAAGACTAAAGTGGAAAGACTGTAGTGGACAGAATAAAGTGGAGACTATAGTGGATAGACTAAAGTGGAAAGACTAAAGTGGACAGAGAATAGTGGAAAGACTAAAGTGGAAAGAATGTAGTGGACAGAATAAAGTGGAGACTATAGTGGAAAGACTATAGTGGAAAGACTAAAGTGGACAGACTATAGTGGAAAGACTATAGTGGAAAGACTGTAGTGGGCAGAATAAAGTGGAGACTATAGTGGAAAGACTAAAGTGGACAGAGAATGGTGGAAAGACTAAAGTGGACAGACTATAGTGGAAAGACTAAAGTGGACGGACTGAAGTGGAAAGACTATAGTGGAAAGACTAAAGTGGAAAGAATGTAGTGGACAGAATAAAGTGGAGACTATAGTGGAAAGACTAAAGTGGACAGAGAATATTGGAAAGACGAAAGTGGACAGACTATATTGGAAAGACTATAGTGGAAAGACTTTAGTGGACGGAATAAAGTGGAGACTATAGTGGAAAGACTAAAGTGGAAAGACTAAAGTGGACAGAGAATAGTGGAAAGACTAAAGTGGAAAGACTGTAGTGGACAGAATAAAGTGGAGACTATAGTGGATAGACTAAAGTGGAAAGACTAAAGTGGACAGAGAATAGTGGAAAGACTAAAGTGGAAAGAATGTAGTGGACAGAATAAAGTGGAGACTATAGTGGAAAGACTAAAGTGGACAGACTAAAGTGGAAAGACTAAAGTGGAAAGACTAAAGTGGACAGACTATAGTGGAAAGACTATAGTGGAAAGACTGTAGTGGGCAGAATAGAGTGGACACTATAGTGGAAAGACTAAAGTGGACAGAGAATAGTGGAAAGACTAAAGTGGACAGACTGTAGTGGAAAGACTAAATTGAACAGACTAAAGTGGAAAGACTAAAGTGGAAAGACTATAGTGGAAAGACTGTAGTGGACAGAATAAAGTGGAGACTATAGTGGAAAGACTAAAGTGTACAGATAATAGTGGAAAAACTAAAGTGGACAGACTATGGTGGAAAGACTAAAGTGGACAGACTAAAGTGGACAGACTATAGTGGAAATACTGTAGTGGACAGAATAAAGTGGAGAGTATAGTGGAAAGAATAAAGTGGACAGAGAATAGTGGAAAGACTAAAGTGGACAGACTATAGTGGAAAGACTATAGTGGAGAGACTGTAGTGGACAGAGTAAAGAGGAGACTATAGTGGAAAGACTAAAGTGGAAAGACTAAAGTGGACAGAGAATAGTGGAAAGACTAAAGTTGAAAGACTGTAGTGGACAGAATAAAGTGGAGACTATAGTGGAAAGACTAAAGTGGACAGAGAATAGTGGAAAGACTAAAGTGGACAGACTAAAGTGGAGAGTATAGTGGAAAGAATAAAGTGGTCAGAGAATAGTGGAAAGACTAAAGTGGACAGACTATAGTGGAAAGACTATAGTGGAGAGACTGTAGTGGACAGAATAAACTGGAGACTATAGTGGAAAGACTAAAGTGGAAATACTAAAGTGGACAGAGAATAGTGGAAAGACTAAAGTGGAAAGACTAAAGTGGACAGACTATAGTGGAAAGACTATAGTGGAAAGACTGTAGTGGACAGAATAAAGTGGAGACTATATTGGAAAGACTAAAGTGGACAGAGAATAGTGGAAAGACTAAAGTGGACAGAGAATATTGGAAAGACGAAAGTGGACAGACTATATTGGAAAGACTATAGTGGAAAGACTTTAGTGGACGGAATAAAGTGGAGACTATAGTGGAAAGACTAAAGTGGAAAGACTAAAGTGGACAGAGAATAGTGGAAAGACTAAAGTGGAAAGACTGTAGTGGACAGAATAAAGTGGAGACTATAGTGGATAGACTAAAGTGGAAAGACTAAAGTGGACAGAGAATAGTGGAAAGACTAAAGTGGAAAGAATGTAGTGGACAGAATAAAGTGGGGACTATAGTGGAAAGACTATAGTGGAAAGACTAAAGTGGACAGACTATAGTGGAAAGACTATAGTGGAAAGACTGTAGTGGGCAGAATAAAGTGGAGACTATAGTGGAAAGACTAAAGTGGACAGAGAATAGTGGAAAGACTAAAGTGGACAGACTATAGTGGAAAGACTAAAGTGGACGGACTGAAGTGGAAAGACTATAGTGGAAAGACTAAAGTGGAAAGAATGTAGTGGACAGAATAAAGTGGAGACTATAGTGGAAAGACTAAAGTGGACAGAGAATATTGGAAAGACGAAAGTGGACAGACTATATTGGAAAGACTATAGTGGAAAGACTTTAGTGGACGGAATAAAGTGGAGACTATAGTGGAAAGACTAAAGTGGAAAGACTAAAGTGGACAGAGAATAGTGGAAAGACTAAAGTGGAAAGACTGTAGTGGACAGAATAAAGTGGAGACTATAGTGGATAGACTAAAGTGGAAAGACTAAAGTGGACAGAGAATAGTGGAAAGACTAAAGTGGAAAGAATGTAGTGGACAGAATAAAGTGGAGACTATAGTGGAAAGACTAAAGTGGACAGACTAAAGTGGAAAGACTAAAGTGGAAAGACTAAAGTGGACAGACTATAGTGGAAAGACTATAGTGGAAAGACTGTAGTGGGCAGAATAGAGTGGACACTATAGTGGAAAGACTAAAGTGGACAGAGAATAGTGGAAAGACTAAAGTGGACAGACTGTAGTGGAAAGACTAAATTGGACAGACTAAAGTGGAAAGACTAAAGTGGAAAGACTATAGTGGAAAGACTGTAGTGGACAGAATAAAGTGGAGACTATAGTGGAAAGACTAAAGTGTACAGAGAATAGTGGAAAAACTAAAGTGGACAGACTATGGTGGAAAGACTAAAGTGGACAGACTAAAGTGGACAGACTATAGTGGAAATACTGTAGTGGACAGAATAAAGTGGAGAGTATATTGGAAAGAATAAAGTGGACAGAGAATAGTGGAAAGACTAAAGTGGACAGACTATAGTGGAAAGACTATAGTGGAGAGACTGTAGTGGACAGAGTAAAGAGGAGACTATAGTGGAAAGACTAAAGTGGAAAGACTAAAGTGGACAGAGAATAGTGGAAAGACTAAAGTTGAAAGACTGTAGTGGACAGAATAAAGTGGAGACTATAGTGGAAAGACTAAAGTGGACAGAGAATAGTGGAAAGACTAAAGTGGACAGACTAAAGTGGAGAGTATAGTGGAAAGAATAAAGTGGTCAGAGAATAGTGGAAAGACTAAAGTGGACAGACTATAGTGGAAAGACTATAGTGGAGAGACTGTAGTGGACAGAATAAAGTGGAGACTATAGTGGAAAGACTAAAGTGGAAATACTAAAGTGGACAGAGAATAGTGGAAAGACTAAAGTGGAAAGACTAAAGTGGACAGACTATAGTGGAAAGACTATAGTGGAAAGACTGTAGTGGACAGAATAAAGTGGAGACTATATTGGAAAGACTAAAGTGGACAGAGAATAGTGGAAAGACTAAAGTGGACAGACTATAGTGGAAAGACTGTAGTGGACAGAATAAAGTGGAGACTATAGTGGACAGACTAAAGTGGACAGAGAATAGTTGAAAGACTAAAGTGGAAAGACTGTAGTGGACAGAATAAAGTGGAGACTATAGTGGAAAGACTAAAGTGGACAGAGAATAGTGGAAAGACTAAAGTGGACAGACTATAGTGGAAGGATTAAAGTGGAAAGACTAAAATGGAAAGACTAAAGTGGAAAGAATAAAGTGGACAGACTATAGTGGAAACACTGTAGTGGACAGAAGAAAGTGGAGAGTATAGTGGAAAGAATAAAGTGGACAGGGAATAGTTGAAAGACTAAAGTGGACAGACTATAGTGGAAAGACTATAGTGGAGAGACTGTATTGGACAGAATAAAATGGAGACTATAGTGGAAAGACTAAAGTGGAAAGACTAAAGTGGACAGAGAATAGTGGAAAGACTAAAGTGAAAAGACTCTAGTGGACAGAATAAAGTGGAAAGACGAAAGTGGACAGACTATAGTGGAAAGACTATAGTGGAAAGACTGTAGTGGACAGAATAAAGTGGAGACTATAGTGGAAAGACTAAAGAGGACAGAGAATAGTGGAAAGACTAAAGTGGACAGACTATAGTGGAAAGACTAAAGTGGACAGACTAAAATGGAAAGACTAAAGTGGAAAGACTAAAGTGGACAGACTATAGTGGAAAGACTGTAGTGGACAGAATAAAGTGGAGAGTATAGTGGAAAGAATAAAGTGGAAGGAGAATAGTGGAAATACTAAAGTGGACAGACTATAGTGGAAAGACTATAGTGGAGAGACTGTAGTGGACAGAATAAAGTGGAGACTATAGTGGAAAGACTAAAGTGGAAATACTAAAGTGGACAGAGAATAGTGGAAAGACTAAAGTGGAAAGACTAAAGTGGACAGACTATATTGGAAAGACTATAGTGGAAAGACTGGAGTGGACAGAATAAAGTGGAGACTATAGTAGAAAGACTAAAGTGGACAGAGAATAGTGGAAAGACTAAAGTGGACAGACTATAGGGGAAAGACTATAGTGGAAAGACTGTAGTGGACAGAATAAAGTGGAGACTATAGTGGAAAGACTAAAGTGGAAAGACTAAAGTGGACAGACTATAGTGGAAAGACTGTAGTGGACAGAATAAAGTGTAGACTATAGTGGAAAGACTAAAGTGGAAAGACTATAGTGGAAAGACTGTAGTGGACAGAATAAAGTGGAGACTATAGTGGAAAGACTAAAGTGTACAGATAATAGTGGAAAAACTAAAGTGGACAGACTATAGTGGAAAGACTAAAGTGGACAGAATAAAGTGGACAGACTATAGTGGAAATACTGTAGTGGACAGAATAAAGTGGAGAGTATAGTGGAAAGAATAAAGTGGACAGAGAATAGTGGAAAGACTAAAGTGGACAGACTATAGTGGAAAGACTATAGTGGAGAGACTGTAGTGGACAGAGTAAAGAGGAGACTATAGTGGAAAGACTAAAGTGGAAAGACTAAAGTGGACAGAGAATAGTGGAAAGACTAAAGTTGAAAGACTGTAGTGGACAGAATAAAGTGGAGACTATAGTGGAAAGACTAAAGTGGACAGAGAATAGTGGAAAGACTAAAGTGGACAGACTAAAGTGGAGAGTATAGTGGAAAGAATAAAGTGGTCAGAGAATAGTGGAAAGACTAAAGTGGACAGACTATAGTGGAAAGACTATAGTGGAGAGACTGTAGTGGACAGAATAAAGTGGAGACTATAGTGGAAAGACTAAAGTGGAAATACTAAAGTGGACAGAGAATAGTGGAAAGACTAAAGTGGAAAGACTAAAGTGGACAGACTATAGTGGAAAGACTATAGTGGAAAGACTGTAGTGGACAGAATAAAGTGGAGACTATATTGGAAAGACTAAAGTGGACAGAGAATAGTGGAAAGACTAAAGTGGACAGACTATAGTGGAAAGACTATAGTGGAAAGACTGTAGTGGACAGAATAAAGTGGAGACTATAGTGGAAAGACTAAAGTGGACAGAGAATAGTGGAAAGACTAAAGTGGAAAGACTGTAGTGGACAGAATAAAGTGGAGACTATAGTGGATAGACTAAAGTGGAAAGACTAAAGTGGACAGAGAATAGTGGAAAGACTAAAGTGGAAAGAATGTAGTGGACAGAATAAAGTGGAGACTATAGTGGAAAGACTAAAGTGGACAGACTAAAGTGGAAAGACTAAAGTGGAAAGACTAAAGTGGACAGACTATAGTGGAAAGACTATAGTGGAAAGACTGTAGTGGGCAGAATAGAGTGGACACTATAGTGGAAAGACTAAAGTGGACAGAGAATAGTGGAAAGACTAAAGTGGACAGACTGTAGTGGAAAGACTAAATTGGACAGACTAAAGTGGAAAGACTAAAGTGGAAAGACTATAGTGGAAAGACTGTAGTGGACAGAATAAAGTGGAGACTATAGTGGAAAGACTAAAGTGTACAGATAATAGTGGAAAAACTAAAGTGGACAGACTATGGTGGAAAGACTAAAGTGGACAGACTAAAGTGGACAGACTATAGTGGAAATACTGTAGTGGACAGAATAAAGTGGAGAGTATAGTGGAAAGAATAAAGTGGACAGAGAATAGTGGAAAGACTAAAGTGGACAGACTATAGTGGAAAGACTATAGTGGAGAGACTGTAGTGGACAGAGTAAAGAGGAGACTATAGTGGAAAGACAAAAGTGGAAAGACTAAAGTGGACAGAGAATAGTGGAAAGACTAAAGTTGAAAGACTGTAGTGGACAGAATAAAGTGGAGACTATAGTGGAAAGACTAAAGTGGACAGAGAATAGTGGAAAGACTAAAGTGGACAGACTAAAGTGGAGAGTATAGTGGAAAGAATAAAGTGGTCAGAGAATAGTGGAAAGACTAAAGTGGACAGACTATAGTGGAAAGACTATAGTGGAGAGACTGTAGTGGACAGAATAAAGTGGAGACTATAGTGGAAAGACTAAAGTGGAAATACTAAAGTGGACAGAGAATAGTGGAAAGACTAAAGTGGAAAGACTAAAGTGGACAGACTATAGTGGAAAGACTATAGTGGAAAGACTGTAGTGGACAGAATAAAGTGGAGACTATATTGGAAAGACTAAAGTGGACAGAGAATAGTGGAAAGACTAAAGTGGACAGACTATAGTGGAAAGACTGTAGTGGACAGAATAAAGTGGAGACTATAGTGGAAAGACTAAAGTGGACAGAGAATAGTTGAAAGACTAAAGTGGAAAGACTGTAGTGGACAGAATAAAGTGGAGACTATAGTGGAAAGACTAAAGTGGACAGAGAATAGTGGAAAGACTAAAGTGGACAGACTATAGTGGAAAGATTAAAGTGGAAAGACTAAAATGGAAAGACTAAAGTGGAAAGAATAAAGTGGACAGACTATAGTGGAAACACTGTAGTGGACAGAAGAAAGTGGAGAGTATAGTGGAAAGAATAAAGTGGACAGGGAATAGTGGAAAGACTAAAGTGGACAGACTATAGTGGAAAGACTATAGTGGAGAGACTGTAGTGGACAGAATAAAATGGAGACTATAGTGGAAAGACTAAAGTGGAAAGACTAAAGTGGACAGAGAATAGTGGAAAGACTAAAGTGAAAAGACTCTAGTGGACAGAATAAAGTGGAAAGACGAAAGTGGACAGACTATAGTGGAAAGACTATAGTGGAAAGACTGTAGTGGACAGAATAAAGTGGAGACTATAGTGGAAAGACTAAAGAGGACAGAGAATAGTGGAAAGACTAAAGTGGACAGAATATAGTGGAAAGACTAAAGAAGACAGACTAAAATGGAAAGACTAAAGTGGAACAGAATAAGTCTCCACTTTATTCTGTCCACTATAGTCTCTCCACTACAGTCTTTCCACTATAGTCTGTCCACTTTTGTCTTTCCACTATTCTCTGTCCACTTTATTCTTTCCACTATACTCTCCACTTTATTCTGTCCACTACAGTCATTCCACTATAGTCTGTCTACTTTAGTCTTTCCACTTTAGTCTTTCCACTTTAGTCTTTCCACTTTAGTCTTTCCACTATTGTCTGTCCATTTTAGTCTTTCCACTATTCTCTGTCCACTTTAGTCTTTCCACTATAGTCTCCACTTTATTCTGCCCACTACAGTCTTTCCTCTTTAGTCTTTCCACTATAGTCCGTCCACTTTAGTCTTTCCACTTTAGTCTTTCCACTTTAGTCTGTCCACTTTAGTCTTTCCACTATAGTCCTTCCACTTTAGTCTTTCCACTTTAGTCTGTCCACTTTAGTCTTTCCACTACAGTCTTTCCACTATAGTCTGTCCACTTTAGTCTTTCCACTTTAGTCTTTCCACTATAGTCTCCACTTTATTCTGTCCACTACAGTCTCTCCACTATAGTCTTTCCACTATAGTCTGTCCACTTCAGTCTTTCCACTATAGTCTGTCCACTTTAGTCTTTCCACATTAGTCTTTCCACTATAGTCTCCACTTTATTCTGTCGACTACAGTCTTTCCACTATAGTCTGTCCACTTTAGTCTTTCCACTATTCTCTGTCCACTTTAGTCTTTCCACTATAGTCTCCACTTTATTCTGTCCACTACAGTCTTTCCACTATAGTCTTTCCACTATAGTCTGTCCACTTCAGTCTTTCCACTATAGTCTGTCCACTTTAGTCTTTCCACTTTAGTCTTTCCACTATAGTCTCCACTTTATTCTGTCCACTACAGTCTTTCCACTATAGTCTGTCCACTTTAGTCTTTCCACTATTCTCTGTCCACTTTAGTCTTTCCACTATAGTCTCCACTTTATTCTGTCCACTACAGTCTTTCCACTATAGTCTTTCCACTATAGTCTGTCCACTTTAGTCTTTCCACTTTAGTCTTTCCACTATTCTCTGTCCACTTTAGTATTTCCACTTTAGTCTTTCCACTATAGTCTGTCCACTTTAGTCTTTCCACTATTCTCTGTCCACTTTAGTCTTTCCACTATAGTCTCCACTTTATTCTGTCCACTACATTCTTTCCACTTTAGTCTTTCCACTATAGTCTTTCCACTTCAGTCTGTCCACTTTAGTCTTTCCACTATAGTCTATCCACTTTAGTCTTTCCACTATAGTCTTTCCACTTTAGTCTGTCCACTTAGTCTTTCCACTTCAGTCTTTCCACTATAGTCTGTCCACTTTAGTCTTTCCACTATAGTCTCCACTTTATTCTGTCCACTACAGTCTTTCCACTGTAGTCTTTCCACTATAGTCTGTCCACTTTATTCTTTCCACTATTCTCTGTCCACTTTAGTCTTTCCACTATAGTCTACACTTTATTCTGCCCACTACAGTCTTTCCACTATAGTCTTTCCACTATTCTCTGTCCACTTTAGTCTTTCCACTGTTCTCTGTCCACTTTAGTCTTTCCACTATAGTCTCCACTTTATTCTGTCCACTACATTCTTTCCACTTTAGTCTTTCCACTATAGTCTTTCCACTTCAGTCTGTCCACTTTAGTCTTTCCACTATAGTCTGTCCACTTTAGTCTTTCCACTATAGTCTTTCCACTTTAGTTTTTCCACTATTATCTGTACACTTTAGTCTTTCCACTATAGTCTCCACTTTATTCTGTCCACTACAGTCTTTCCACTATAGTCTTTCCACTTTAGTCTTTCCACTTTAGTCTGTCCAATTTAGTCTTTCCACTACAGTCTGTCCACTTTAGTCTTTCCACTATTCTCTGTCCACTTTAGTCTTTCCACTATAGTGTCCACTCTATTCTGCCCACTACAGTCTTTCCACTATAGTCTTTCCACTATAGTCTGTCCACTTTAGTCTTTCCACTTTAGTCTTTCCACTTTAGTCTGTCCACTTTAGTCTTTCCACTATAGTCTCCACTTTATTCTGTCCACTACATTCTTTCCACTTTAGTCTTTCCACTATTCTCTGTCCACTTTAGTCTTTCCACTTTAGTCTATCCACTATAGTCTCCACTTTATTCTGTCCACTACAGTCTTTCCACTTTAGTCTTTCCACTATTCTCTGTCCACTTTAGTCTTTCCACTATAGTCTCCACTTTATTCTGTCCACTACAGTCTTTCCACTATAGTCTTTCCACTATAGTCTGTCCACTTTAGTCTTTCCACTATTCCCTGTCCACTTTAGTCTTTCCAATATAGTCTCCACTTTATTCTGTCCACTACAGTCTTTCCACTATAGTCTTTCCACTATAGTCTGTCCACTTTAGTCTTTCCACTTTAGTCTTTCCACTATTCTCTGTCCACTTTAGTATTTCCACTTTAGTCTTTCCACTATAGTCTCCACTTTATTCTGTCCACTACAGTCTCTCCACTATAGTCTTTCCACTATAGTCTGTCCACTTTAGTCTTTCCACTATTCTCTGACCACTTTATTCTTTCCACTATACTCTCCACTTTAGTCTGTCCACTTTAGTCTTTCCACTATTCTCTGTCCACTTTAGTCTTTCCACTATAGTCTCCACTTTATTCTGTCCACTACAGTCTTTCAACTTTAGTATTTCCACTATTCTCTGTCCACTTTAGTCTTTCCACTTTAGTCTTTCCACTATAGTCTCCTCTTTACTCTGTCCACTACAGTCTCTCCACTATAGTCTTTCCACTATAGTCTGTCCACTTTAGTCTTTCCACTATTCTCTGTCCACTTTATTCTTTCCACTATACTCTCCACTTTATTCTGTCCACTACAGTATTTCCACTATAGTCTGTCCACTTTATTCTGTCCACTTTAGTCTTTCCACTATAGTCTGTCCACTTTAGTTTTTCCACTATTATCTGTACACTTTAGTCTTTCCACTATAGTCTCCACTTTATTCTGTCCACTACAGTCTTTCCACTATAGTCTTTCCACTTTAGTCTTTCCACTATAGTCTACACTTTATTCTGTCCACTACAGTCTTTCCACTATAGTCTGTCCACTTTAGTCTTTCCACTTTAGTCTTTCCACTATAGTCTCCACTTTATTCTGTCCACTACAGTCTTTCCACTATAGTCTTTCCCCTATAGTCTGTCCACTTTAGTCTTTCCACTATTCTCTGTCCACTTTAGTCTTTCTACTATAGTCTCCACTTTATTCTGTCCACTCCAGTCTTTCCACTATAGTCTTTCCAATATAGTCTGTCCACTTTAGTCTTTCCACTTTAGTCTTTCCACTATTCTCTGTCCACTTTAGTATTTCCACTTTAGTCTTTCCACTATAGTCTCCACTTTATTCTGTCCACTACAGTCTCTCCACTATAGTCTTTCCACTATAGTCTGTCCACTTTAGTATTTCCACTATTCTCCTTCCACTTTATTCTTTCCACTATACTCTCCACTTTATTCTGTCCACTACAGTCTTTCCACTATAGTCTGTCCACTTTAGTCTTTCCACTTTAGTCTTTCCATTTTAGTCTGTCCACTTTAGTCTTTCCACTATAGTCTGTCCACTTTAGTCTTTCCACTATTCTCTGTCCTCTTTAGTCTTTCCACTATAGTCTCCACTTTATTCTGTCCACTACAGTCTTTCCACTATAGTCTTTCCACTATAATCTGTCCACTTTCGTCTTTCCACTTTATTCTGTCCACTAGAGTCTTTTCACTTTAGTCTTTCCACTATTCTCTGTCCACTTTAGTCTTTCCACTTTAGTCTTTCCACTATAGTCTCCATTTTATTCTGTCCACTACAGTCTCTCCACTATAGTCTTTCCACTATAGTCTGTCCACTTTAGTCTTTCAACTATTCCCTGTCCACTTTATTCTTTCCACTATACTCTCCACTTTCTTCTGTCCACTACAGTGTTTCCACTATAGTCTGTCCACTTTATTCTTTCCACTTTAGTCTTTCCATTTTAGTCTTTCCACTTTAATCCTTCCACTATAGTCTGTCCACTTTAGTCTTTCCACTATTCTCTGTCCACTTTAGTCTTTCCACTATAGTCTCCACTTTATTCTGTCCACTACAGTCTTTCCACTTTAGTCTTTCAACTATTCTCTGTCCACTTTAGTCTGTCCACTATAGTCTCCACTTTATTCTGTCCACTACAGTCTTTCCACTATAGTCTGTCCACTTTAGTCTTTCCACTATTCTCTGTCCACTTTAGTCTTTCCAATATAGTCTCCACTTTATTCTGTCCACTACAGTCTTTCCACTATAGTCTTTCCACTATAGTCTGTCCACTTTAGTCTTTCCACTTTAGTCTTTCCACTATTCTCTGTCCACTTTAGTATTTCCACTTTAGTCTTTCCACTATAGTCTCCACTTTATTCTGTCCACTACAGTCTCTCCACTATAGTCTTTCCACTATAGTCTGTCCACTTTAGTCTTTCCACTATTCTCTGACCACTTTATTCTTTCCAATATAGTCTCCACTTTATTCTGTCCACTACAGTCTTTCCACTATAGTCTTTCCACTATAGTCTGTCCACTTTAGTCTTTCCACTTTAGTCTTTCCACTAGAGTCTTTTCACTTTAGTCTTTCCACTATTCTCTGTCCACTTTAGTCTTTCCACTTTAGTCTTTCCACTATAGTCTCCATTTTATTCTGTCCACTACAGTCTCTCCACTATAGTCTTTCCACTATAGTCTGTCCACTTTAGTCTTTCAACTATTCCCTGTCCACTTTATTCTTTCCACTATACTCTCCACTTTCTTCTGTCCACTACAGTGTTTCCACTATAGTCTGTCCACTTTATTCTTTCCACTTTAGTCTTTCCACTATTCCCTGTCCACTTTAGTCTTTCCAATATAGTCTCCACTTTATTCTGTCCACTACAGTCTTTCCACTATAGTCTTTCCACTATAGTCTGTCCACTTTAGTCTTTCCACTTTAGTCTTTCCACTATTCCCTGTCCACTTTAGTCTTTCCAATATAGTCTCCACTTTATTCTGTCCACTACAGTCTTTCCACTATAGTCTTTCCACTATAGTCTGTCCACTTTAGTCTTTCCACTTTAGTCTTTCCACTATTCTCTGTCCACTTTAGTATTTCCACTTTAGTCTTTCCACTATAGTCTCCACTTTATTCTGTCCACTACAGTCTCTCCACTATAGTCTTTCCACTATAGTCTGTCCACTTTAGTCTTTCCACTATTCTCTGACCACTTTATTCTTTCCACTATACTCTCCACTTTAGTCTGTCCACTTTAGTCTTTCCACTATTCTCTGTCCACTTTAGTCTTTCCACTATAGTCTCCACTTTATTCTGTCCACTACAGTCTTTCAACTTTAGTATTTCCACTATTCTCTGTCCACTTTAGTCTTTCCACTTTAGTCTTTCCACTATAGTCTCCTCTTTACTCTGTCCACTACAGTCTCTCCACTATAGTCTTTCCACTATAGTCTGTCCACTTTAGTCTTTCCACTATTCTCTGTCCACTTTATTCTTTCCACTATACTCTCCACTTTATTCTGTCCACTACAGTATTTCCACTATAGTCTGTCCACTTTATTCTGTCCACTTTAGTCTTTCCACTATAGTCTGTCCACTTTAGTTTTTCCACTATTATCTGTACACTTTAGTCTTTCCACTATAGTCTCCACTTTATTCTGTCCACTACAGTCTTTCCACTATAGTCTTTCCACTTTAGTCTTTCCACTATAGTCTACACTTTATTCTGTCCACTACAGTCTTTCCACTATAGTCTGTCCACTTTAGTCTTTCCACTTTAGTCTTTCCACTATAGTCTCCACTTTATTCTGTCCACTACAGTCTTTCCACTATAGTCTTTCCCCTATAGTCTGTCCACTTTAGTCTTTCCACTATTCTCTGTCCACTTTAGTCTTTCTACTATAGTCTCCACTTTATTCTGTCCACTCCAGTCTTTCCACTATAGTCTTTCCAATATAGTCTGTCCACTTTAGTCTTTCCACTTTAGTCTTTCCACTATTCTCTGTCCACTTTAGTATTTCCACTTTAGTCTTTCCACTATAGTCTCCACTTTATTCTGTCCACTACAGTCTCTCCACTATAGTCTTTCCACTATAGTCTGTCCACTTTAGTATTTCCACTATTCTCCTTCCACTTTATTCTTTCCACTATACTCTCCACTTTATTCTGTCCACTACAGTCTTTCCACTATAGTCTGTCCACTTTAGTCTTTCCACTTTAGTCTTTCCATTTTAGTCTGTCCACTTTAGTCTTTCCACTATAGTCTGTCCACTTTAGTCTTTCCACTATTCTCTGTCCTCTTTAGTCTTTCCACTATAGTCTCCACTTTATTCTGTCCACTACAGTCTTTCCACTATAGTCTTTCCACTATAATCTGTCCACTTTCGTCTTTCCACTTTATTCTGTCCACTAGAGTCTTTTCACTTTAGTCTTTCCACTATTCTCTGTCCACTTTAGTCTTTCCACTTTAGTCTTTCCACTATAGTCTCCATTTTATTCTGTCCACTACAGTCTCTCCACTATAGTCTTTCCACTATAGTCTGTCCACTTTAGTCTTTCAACTATTCCCTGTCCACTTTATTCTTTCCACTATACTCTCCACTTTCTTCTGTCCACTACAGTGTTTCCACTATAGTCTGTCCACTTTATTCTTTCCACTTTAGTCTTTCCATTTTAGTCTTTCCACTTTAATCCTTCCACTATAGTCTGTCCACTTTAGTCTTTCCACTATTCTCTGTCCACTTTAGTCTTTCCACTATAGTCTCCACTTTATTCTGTCCACTACAGTCTTTCCACTTTAGTCTTTCAACTATTCTCTGTCCACTTTAGTCTGTCCACTATAGTCTCCACTTTATTCTGTCCACTACAGTCTTTCCACTATAGTCTGTCCACTTTAGTCTTTCCACTATTCTCTGTCCACTTTAGTCTTTCCAATATAGTCTCCACTTTATTCTGTCCACTACAGTCTTTCCACTATAGTCTTTCCACTATAGTCTGTCCACTTTAGTCTTTCCACTTTAGTCTTTCCACTATTCTCTGTCCACTTTAGTATTTCCACTTTAGTCTTTCCACTATAGTCTCCACTTTATTCTGTCCACTACAGTCTCTCCACTATAGTCTTTCCACTATAGTCTGTCCACTTTAGTCTTTCCACTATTCTCTGACCACTTTATTCTTTCCACTATACTCTCCACTTTAGTCTGTCCACTTTAGTCTTTCCACTATTCTCTGTCCACTTTAGTCTTTCCACTATAGTCTCCACTTTATTCTGTCCACTACAGTCTTTCAACTTTAGTCTTTCCACTATTCTCTGTCCACTTTAGTCTTTCCACTTTAGTCTTTCCACTATAGTCTCCTCTTTACTCTGTCCACTACAGTCTCTCCACTATAGTCTTTCCACTATAGTCTGTCCACTTTAGTCTTTCCACTATTCTCTGTCCACTTTATTCTTTCCAATATACTCTCCACTTTATTCTGTCCACTACAGTATTTCCACTATAGTCTGTCCACTTTAGTCTGTCCACTTTAGTCTTTCCACCATAGTCTGTCCACTTTAGTTTTTCCACTATTATCTGTACACTTTAGTCTTTCCACTATAGTCTCCACTTTATTCTGTCCACTACAGTCTTTCCACTATAGTCTTTCCACTTTAGTCTTTCCACTTTAGTCTGTCCAATTTAGTCTTTCCACTACAGTCTGTCCACTTTAGTCTTTCCACTATTCTCTGTCCACTTTAGTCTTTCCACTATAGTGTCCACTCTATTCTGCCCACTACAGTCTTTCCACTATAGTCTTTCCACTATAGTCTGTCCACTTTAGTCTTTCCACTTTAGTCTTTCCACTTTAGTCTGTCCACTTTAGTCTTTCCACTATAGTCTCCACTTTATTCTGTCCACTACATTCTTTCCACTTTAGTCTTTCCACTATTCTCTGTCCACTTTAGTCTTTCCACTTTAGTCTATCCACTATAGTCTCCACTTTATTCTGTCCACTACAGTCTTTCCACTTTAGTCTTTCCACTATTCTCTGTCCACTTTAGTCTTTCCACTTTAGTCTTTCCACTATAGTCTCCACTTTATTCCGTCCACTAAAGTCTTTCCACTATAGTCTTTCCAATATAGTCTGTCCACTTTCGTCTTTCCAATATTCTCTGTCCACTTTAGTCTTTCCACTATAGTCTCCACTTTATTCTGTCCACTACATTCTTTCCACTTTAGTCTTTCCACTATAGTCTTTCCACTTCAGTCCGTCCACTTTAGTCTTTCCACTATAGTCTGTCCACTTTAGTCTTTCCACTATTCTCTGTCCACTTTAGTCTTTCCACTATAGTCTCCACTTTATTCTGCCCACTACAGTCTTTCCACTATAGTCTTTCCACTATAGTCTGTCCACTTTAGTCTTTCCACTATAGTCTTTCCACTATAGTCCCCACTTTATTCTGTCCACTACATTCTTTCCACTTTAGTCTTTCCACTATTCTCTGTCCACTTTAGTCTTTCCACTTTAGTCTATCCACTATAGTCTCCACTTTATTCTGTCCACTACAGTCTTTCCACTTTAGTCTTTCCACTATTCTCTGTCCACTTTAGTCTTTCCACTTTAGTCTTTCCACTATAGTCTCCACTTTATTCCGTCCACTAAAGTCTTTCCACTATAGTCTTTCCAATATAGTCTGTCCACTTTCGTCTTTCCAATATTCTCTGTCCACTTTAGTCTTTCCACTATTCTCTGTCCACTTTAGTCTTTCCAATATAGTCTCCACTTTATTCTGTCCACTACAGTCTTTCCACTATAGTCTTTCCACTATAGTCTGTCCACTTTAGTCTTTCCACTTTAGTCTTTCCACTATTCTCTGTCCACTTTAGTATTTCCACTTTAGTCTTTCCACTATAGTCTCCACTTTATTCTGTCCACTACAGTCTCTCCACTATAGTCTTTCCACTATAGTCTGTCCACTTTAGTCTTTCCACTATTCTCTGACCACTTTATTCTTTCCACTATACTCTCCACTTTAGTCTGTCCACTTTAGTCTTTCCACTATTCTCTGTCCACTTTAGTCTTTCCACTATAGTCTCCACTTTATTCTGTCCACTACAGTCTTTCAACTTTAGTCTTTCCACTATTCTCTGTCCACTTTAGTCTTTCCACTTTAGTCTTTCCACTATAGTCTCCTCTTTACTCTGTCCACTACAGTCTCTCCACTATAGTCTTTCCACTATAGTCTGTCCACTTTAGTCTTTCCACTATTCTCTGTCCACTTTATTCTTTCCACTATACTCTCCACTTTATTCTGTCCACTACAGTATTTCCACTATAGTCTGTCCACTTTAGTCTGTCCACTTTAGTCTTTCCACCATAGTCTGTCCACTTTAGTTTTTCCACTATTATCTGTACACTTTAGTCTTTCCACTATAGTCTCCACTTTATTCTGTCCACTACAGTCTTTCCACTATAGTCTTTCCACTTTAGTCTTTCCACTTTAGTCTGTCCAATTTAGTCTTTCCACTACAGTCTGTCCACTTTAGTCTTTCCACTATTCTCTGTCCACTTTAGTCTTTCCACTATAGTGTCCACTCTATTCTGCCCACTACAGTCTTTCCACTATAGTCTTTCCACTATAGTCTGTCCACTTTAGTCTTTCCACTTTAGTCTTTCCACTTTAGTCTGTCCACTTTAGTCTTTCCACTATAGTCTCCACTTTATTCTGTCCACTACATTCTTTCCACTTTAGTCTTTCCACTATTCTCTGTCCACTTTAGTCTTTCCACTTTAGTCTATCCACTATAGTCTCCACTTTATTCTGTCCACTACAGTCTTTCCACTTTAGTCTTTCCACTATTCTCTGTCCACTTTAGTCTTTCCACTTTAGTCTTTCCACTATAGTCTCCACTTTATTCCGTCCACTAAAGTCTTTCCACTATAGTCTTTCCAATATAGTCTGTCCACTTTCGTCTTTCCAATATTCTCTGTCCACTTTAGTCTTTCCACTATAGTCTCCACTTTATTCTGTCCACTACATTCTTTCCACTTTAGTCTTTCCACTATAGTCTTTCCACTTCAGTCCGTCCACTTTAGTCTTTCCACTATAGTCTGTCCACTTTAGTCTTTCCACCATTCTCTGTCCACTTTAGTCTTTCCACTAGAGTCTCCACTTTATTCTGCCCACTACAGTCTTTCCACTATAGTCTTTCCACTATAGTCTGTCCACTTTAGTCTTTCCACTATAGTCTTTCCACTATAGTCTCCACTTTATTCTGTCCACTACATTCTTTCCACTTTAGTCTTTCCACTATTCTCTGTCCACTTTAGTCTTTCCACTTTAGTCTATCCACTATAGTCTCCACTTTATTCTGTCCACTACAGTCTTTCCACTTTAGTCTTTCCACTATTCTCTGTCCACTTTAGTCTTTCCACTTTAGTCTTTCCACTATAGTCTCCACTTTATTCCGTCCACTAAAGTCTTTCCACTATAGTCTTTCCAATATAGTCTGTCCACTTTCGTCTTTCCAATATTCTCTGTCCACTTTAGTCTTTCCACTATAGTCTCCACTTTATTCTGTCCACTACATTCTTTCCACTTTAGTCTTTCCACTATAGTCTTTCCACTTCAGTCCGTCCACTTTAGTCTTTCCACTATAGTCTGTCCACTTTAGTCTTTCCACTATTCTCTGTCCACTTTAGTCTTTCCACTATAGTCTCCACTTTATTCTGCCCACTACAGTCTTTCCACTATAGTCTTTCCACTATAGTCTGTCCACTTTAGTCTTTCCACTATAGTCTTTCCACTATAGTCTCCACTTTATTCTGTCCACTACATTCTTTCCACTTTAGTCTTTCCACTATTCTCTGTCCACTTTAGTCTTTCCACTTTAGTCTATCCACTATATCCACTATATATATCCACTAAGTGGACAGAATAAAGTGGAAAGACTAAAGTGGAAAGACTAAAGTGGACAGACTATAGTGGAAAGACTAAAGTGGACAGACTAAAGTGGAAAAACTAAAGTGGAAAGACTTAAGTGGACAGACTATAGTGGAAAGACTATCGTGGAAAGACTGTAGTGGACAGAATAAAGTGGAGACTATAGTGGAAAGACTAAAGTGGACAGACTATAGTGGAAAGACTATAGAGGAAAGACTGTAGTGGACATAAGAAAGTGGAGACTATAGTGGAAAGACTAAAGTGGACAGAGAATAGTGGAAAGACTAAAGTGGAGACTATAGTGGACAAAATAAAGTGGAAAGACTAAAGTGGACAGACTATAGTGGAAAGACCATAGTGGAAAGACTGTAGTGGACAGAATGAAGTGGAGACTATAGTGGAAAGACTAAAGTGGACAGAGAATAGTGGAAAGACTAAAGTGGACAGAGAATAGTGGAAAGACTAAAGTGGACAGAATGTAATGGACAGAATAAAGTGGAGACTATAGTGGAAAGATTAAAGTGGAAAGACTAAAGTGGACAGAGAATAGTGGAAAGACTAAAGTGGAAAGAATGTAATGGACAGAATAAAAAGGAGACTATAGTGGAAAGACTAAAGTGGACAGACTAAAATGGAAAGACTAAAGTGGAAAGACTAAAGTGGACAGACTATAGTGGAAAGACTGTAGTGGACAGAATAAAGTGGAGAGTATAGTGGAAAGAATAAACTGGACAGAGAATAGTGGAAAGACTAAAGTGGACAGACTATAGTGGAAAGACTATAATGGAGAGACTGTAGTGGACAGAATAAAGTGGAGACTATAGAGGAAAGACTAAAGTGGAAATACTAAAGTGGACAGAGAATAGTGGAAAGACTAAAGTGGACAGACTATAGTGGAAAGACTATAGTGGAAAGACTGTAGTGGACAAAATAAAGTGGAGACTATAGTGGAAAGACTAAAGTGGACAGAGAATAGTGGAAAGACTAAAGTGGACAGACTATAGTGGAAAGACTATAGCTGAAAGACTGTAGTGGACAGAATAAAGTGGAGACTGTAGTGGAAAGACTAAAGTGGAAAGACTAAAGTGGACAGACTATAGTGGAAAGACTGAAGTGGACAGACTAAAGTGGAAAAACTTAAGTGGAAAGACTAAAGTGGACAGACTATAGTGGAAAGACTATAGTGGAAAGACTGTAGTGGACAGAATAAAGTGGAGACTATAGTGGAAAGACTAAAGTGGACAGAGAATAGTGGAAAGACTAAAGTGGAAAGACTGTAGTGGAGAGACTGTCGTGGACAGAATAAAGTGGAGACTATAGTGGAAAGACTAAAGTGGAAAGACTAAAGTAGAAAGACTAAAGTAGACAGACTATAGTGGAAAGACTAAAGTGGACAGAGAATAGTGGAAAGACTAAAGTGGACAGACTATAGTGGAAAGACTATAGTGGAAAGACTGTAGTGGAAAGACTACAGTGGAAAGACTGTAGTGGACAGAATAAAGTGGAGACTATAGTGGAAAGACTAAAGTGGACAGAGAATAGTGGAAAGACTAAAGTGGAAAGACTGTAGTGGACAGAATAAAGTGGAGACTATAGTGTAAAGACTAAAGTGGAAAGACTAAAGTGGACAGACTATAGTGGAAAGACTGTAGTGGAAAGACTACAGTGGAAAGACTGTAGTGGACAGAATAAAGTGGAGACTATAGTGGAAAGACTAAAGTGGACAGAGAATAGTGGAAAGACTAAAGTGGAAAGACTGTAGTGGACAGAATAAAGTGGAGACTATAGTGTAAAGACTAAAGTGGAAAGACTAAAGTGGACAGACTATAGTGGAAAGACTGAAGTGGAAAGACTAAGTGGACAGACTAAAGTGGAAAGACTATAGTGGAAAGACTAAAGTGGACAGACTATAGCGGAAAGACTAAAGTGGACAGACTGAAGTGGAAGGACTAAAGTGGAAAGACTAAAGTGGAAAGAATGTAGTGGACAGAAGAAAGTGGAGACTATAGTGGAAAGACTAAAGTGGACAGAGAATAGGGGAAAGACTAAAGTGGACAGACTATAGTGGAAAGACTATAGTGGAAAGACTGTAGTGGACGGAATAAAGTGGAGACTATAGTGGAAAGACTAAAGTGGACAGAGAATAGTGGAAAGACTAAAGTGGAAAGACTGTAGTGGACAGAATAAAGTGGAGACTTTAGTGGATAGACTAAAGTGGAAAGACTAAAGTGGACAGACTATAGTGGAAAGACTATAGTGGAAAGACTGTAGTGGACAGAATAAAGTGGAGACTATAGTGGAAAGCCTAAAGTGGACAGCGAATAGTGGAAAGACTAAAGTTGACAGACTAAAGTGGAAAGACTATAGTGGAAAGGATGTAGTGGACAGAATAAAGTGGAGACTATAGTGGAAAGACTATAGTGGACAGAGAATAGTGGAAAGACTAAAGTGGACAGACTATAGTGGAAAGACTATAGTGGAAAAACTTAGTGGACAGAATAAAGTGGAGACTATAGTGGAAAGTCTAAAGTGGACAGAGAATAGTGGAAAGACTAAAGTGGAAAGAATGTAGTGGACAGAATAAAGTGGAGACTATAGTGGAAAGACTAAAGTGGACAGACTAAAGTGTACACACTGAAGTGGACAGAATAAAGTGGAAAGACTAAAGTGGAAAGACTAAAGTAGACAGACTATAGTGGAAAGAGTAAAGTGGACAGACTAAATTGGAAAAACTAAAGTGGAAAGACTAAAGTGGACAGACTATAGTGGAAAGACTATAGTGGAAAGACTGTAGTGGACAGAATAAAGTGGAGACTATAGTGGAAAGACTAAAGTGGACAGACTATAGTGGAAAGACTATAGTGGAAAGACTATAGTGGAAAGACTGTAGTGGACGTAATAAAGTTGAGACTATAGTGGAAAGACTAAAGTGGACAGAGAATAGTGGAAAGACTAAAGTGGACAGACTATAGTGGAAAGATTATTGTGGAAAGACTGTAGTGGACAGAATAAAGTGGAGACTATAGTGGAAAGATTAAAGTGGAAAGACTAAAGTGGACTGAGAATATTGGAAAGACTAAAGTGGAAAGAATGTAGTGGACGGAAGAAAGTGGAGAATATAGTGGAAAGACTAAAGTGGACAGAGAATAGTGGAAAGACTAAAGTGGAGACTATAGTGGAAAGACTAAAGTGGACAGAGAATAGTGGAAAGACTAAAGTGGAAAGAATGTAGTGGACGGAAGAAAGTGGAGACTATAGTGGAAAGACTAAAGTGGACAGAGAATAGTGGAAAGACTAAAGTGGAAAGACTGTAGTGGACAGAATAAAGTGGAGACTATAGTGGATAGACTAAAGTGGAAAGACTAAAGTGGACAGACTATAGTGGAAAGACTATAGTGGAAAGACTAAAGTGGACAGACTAAAGTGGAAAAACTAAAGTGGAAAGACTTAAGTGGACAGACTATAGTGGAAAGACTATAGTGGAAAGACTGTAGTGGACAGAATAAAGTGGAGACTATAGTGGAAAGACTAAAGTGGACAGACTATAGTGGAAAGACTATAGAGGAAAGACTATAGTGGAGAGACTGTAGTGGACAGAATAAAGTGGAGACTATAGTGGAAAGACTAAAGTGGAAAGACTAAAGTAGAAAGACTAAAGTGGACAGAGAATAGTGGAAAGACTAAAGTGGACAGACTATAGTGGAAAGACTATAGTGGAAAGACTGTAGTGGAAAGACTACAGTGGAAAGACTGTAGTGGACAGAATAAAGTGGAGACTATAGTGGAAAGACTAAAGTGGACAGAGAATAGTGGAAAGACTAAATTGGAAAGACTTTAGTGGACAGAATAAAGTGGAGACTATAGTGTAAAGACTAAAGTGGAAAGACTAAAGTGAACAGACTATAGTGGAAAGACTGAAGTGGAAAGACTAAGTGGACAGACTAAAGTGGAAAGACTATAGTGGAAAGACTAAAGTGGTCAGACTATAGCGGAAAGACTAAAGTGGACAGACTGAAGTGGAAGGACTAAAGTGGAAAGACTAAAGTGGAAAGAATGTAGTGGACAGAATAAAGTGGAGACTATAGTGGAAAGACTAAAGTGGACAGAGAATAGTGGAAAGACTAAAGTGGACAGACTATAGTGGAAAGACTATAGTGGAAAGACTGTAGTGGACAGAATAAAGTGGAGACTATAGTGGAAGCCTAAAGTGGACAGCGAATAGTGGAAAGACTAAAGTTGACAGACTAAAGTGGAAAGACTATAGTGGAAAGACTGTAGTGGACAGAATAAAGTGGAGACTATAGTGGAAAGACTATAGTGGACAGAGAATAGTGGAAAGACTAAAGTGGACAGACTATAGTGGAAAGACTATAGTGGAAAAACTTAGTGGACAGAATAAAGTGGAGACTATAGTGGAAATTCTAAAGTGGACAGAGAATAGTGGAAAGACTAAAGTGGAAAGAATGTAGTGGACAGAATAAAGTGGAGACTATAGTGGAAAGACTAAAGTGGACAGACTATAGTGGAAAGACTGAAGTTGAAAGACTCAGTGGACAGACTAAAGTGTACACACTGAAGTGGACAGAATAAAGTGGAAAAACTAAAGTGGAAAGACTAAAGTGGACAGACTATAGTGGAAAGACTATAGTGGAAAGACTGTAGTGGACAGAATAAAGTGGAGACTATAGTGGAAAGACTAAAGTGGACAGACTATAGTGGAAAGACTATAGTGGAAAGACTATAGTGGAAAGACTGTAGTGGACGTAATCAAGTTGAGACTATAGTGGAAAGACTAAAGTGGACAGAGAATAGTGGAAAGACTAAAGTGGACAGACTATAGTGGAAAGATTATTGTGGAAAGACTGTAGTGGACAGAATAAAGTGGAGACTATAGTGGAAAGATTAAAGTGGAAAGACTAAAGTGGACTGAGAATAGTGGAAAGACTAAAGTGGAAAGAATGTAGTGGACGGAATAAAGTGGAGACTATAGTGGAAAGACTAAAGTGGAAAGACTAAAGTGGACAGAGAATAGTGGAAAGACTGTAGTGGACAGAATAAAGTGGAGACTATAGTGGATAGACTAAAGTGGAAAGACTAAAGTGGAAAGACTATAGTGGAAAGACTATAGTGGAAAGACTGTAGTGGACAGAATAAAGTGGAGACTATAGTGGAAAGCCTAAAGTGGACAGAGAATAGTGGAAAGACTAAAGTTGACAGATTATAGTGGAAAGACTATAGTGGAAAGACTGTAGTGGACAGAATAAAGTGGAGACTATAGTGGAAAGACTAAAGTGGACAGAGAATAGTGGAAAGACTAAAGTGGACAGACTATAGTGGAAAGACTATAGTGGAAAAACTTTAGTGGACAGAATAAAGTGGAGACTATAGTGGAAAGACTAAAGTGGACAGAGAATAGTGGAAAGACTAAAGTGGAAAGAATGTAGTGGACAGAATAAAGTGGAGACTATAGTGGAACTACTAAAGTGGACAGACTATAGTGGAAAGACTGAAGTTGAAAGACACAGTGGACAGACTAAAGTGTACACACTGAAGTGGACAGAATAAAGTGGAAAGACTAAAGTGGAAAGACTAAAGTGGACAGACTATAGTGGAAAGACTAAAGTGGACAGACTAAAGTGGAAAAACTAAAGTGGAAAGACTTAAGTGGACAGACTATAGTGGAAAGACTATCGTGGAAAGACTGTAGTGGACAGAATAAAGTGGAGACTATAGTGGAAAGACTAAAGTGGACAGACTATAGTGGAAAGACTATAGAGGAAAGACTGTAGTGGACATAAGAAAGTGGAGACTATAGTGGAAAGACTAAAGTGGACAGAGAATAGTGGAAAGACTAAAGTGGAGACTATAGTGGACAAAATAAAGTGGAAAGACTAAAGTGGACAGACTATAGTGGAAAGACTATAGTGGAAAGACTGTAGTGGACAGAATGAAGTGGAGACTATAGTGGAAAGACTAAAGTGGACAGAGAATAGTGGAAAGACTAAAGTGGACAGAGAATAGTGGAAAGACTAAAGTGGACAGAATGTAATGGACAGAATAAAGTGGAGACTATAGTGGAAAGATTAAAGTGGAAAGACTAAAGTGGACAGAGAATAGTGGAAAGACTAAAGTGGAAAGAATGTAATGGACAGAATAAAGTGGAGACTATAGTGGAAAGACTAAAGTGGACAGACTAAAATGGAAAGACTAAAGTGGAAAGACTAAAGTGGACAGACTATAGTGGAAAGACTGAAGTGGACAGAATAAAGTGGAGAGTATAGTGGAAAGAATAAACTGGACAGAGAATAGTGGAAAGACTAAAGTGGACAGACTATAGTGGAAAGACTATAATGGAGAGACTCTAGTGGACAGAATAAAGTGGAGACTATAGAGGAAAGACTAAAGTGGAAATACTAAAGTGGACAGAGAATAGTGGAAAGACTAAAGTGGACAGACTATAGTGGAAAGACTATAGTGGAAAGACTGTAGTGGACAAAATAAAGTGGAGACTATAGTGGAAAGACTAAAGTGGACAGAGAATAGTGGAAAGACTAAAGTGGACAGACTATAGTGGAAAGACTATAGTGGAAAGACTGTAGTGGACAGAATAAAGTGGAGACTGTAGTGGAAAGACTAAAGTGGAAAGACTAAAGTGGACAGACTATAGTGGAAAGACTGAAGTGGACAGACTAAAGTGGAAAAACTAAAGTGGAAAGACTAAAGTGGACAGACTATAGTGGAAAGACTATAGTGGAAAGACTGTAGTGGACAGAATAAAGTGAAGACTATAGTGGAAAGACTAAAGTGGACAGAGAATAGTGGAAAGACTAAAGTGGAAAGACTGTAGTGGAAAGACTGTAGTGGACAGAATAAAGTGGAGACTATAGTGGAAAGACTAAAGTGAACAGACTATTGTGGAAAGACTATAGTGGAAAGACTGTAGTGGACATAATAAATTGGAGACTATAGTGGAAAGACTAAAGTGGACAGAGAATAGTGGAAAGACTAAAGTGGACAGAATGTAATGGACAGAATAAAGTGGAGACTATAGTGGAAAGATTAAAGTGGAAAGACTAAAGTGGACAGAGAATAGTGGAAAGACTAAAGTGGAAAGAATGTAATGGACAGAATAAAGTGGAGACTTTAGTGGAAAGACTAAAGTGGAAAGACTAAAGTGGACAGACTATAGTGGAAAGACTCAGTGGACAGACTAAAGTGTACACACTGAAGTGGACAGAATAAAGTGGAAAGACTAAAGTGGAAAGACTAAAGTGGACAGACTATAGTGGAAAGACTAAAGTGGACAGACTAAAGTGGAAAAACTAAAGTGGAAAGACTTAAGTGGACAGACTATAGTGGAAAGACTATCGTGGAAAGACTGTAGTGGACAGAATAAAGTGGAGACTATAGTGGAAAGACTAAAGTGGACAGACTATAGTGGAAAGACTATAGAGGAAAGACTGTAGTGGACATAAGAAAGTGGAGACTATAGTGGAAAGACTAAAGTGGACAGAGAATAGTGGAAAGACTAAAGTGGAGACTATAGTGGACAAAATAAAGTGGAAAGACTAAAGTGGACAGACTATAGTGGAAAGACTATAGTGGAAAGACTGTAGTGGACAGAATGAAGTGGAGACTATAGTGGAAAGACTAAAGTGGACAGAGAATAGTGGAAAGACTAAAGTGGACAGAGAATAGTGGAAAGACTAAAGTGGACAGAATGTAATGGACAGAATAAAGTGGAGACTATAGTGGAAAGATTAAAGTGGAAAGACTAAAGTGGACAGAGAATAGTGGAAAGACTAAAGTGGAAAGAATGTAATGGACAGAATAAAGTGGAGACTATAGTGGAAAGACTAAAGTGGACAGACTAAAATGGAAAGACTAAAGTGGAAAGACTAAAGTGGACAGACTATAGTGGAAAGACTGAAGTGGACAGAATAAAGTGGAGAGTATAGTGGAAAGAATAAACTGGACAGAGAATAGTGGAAAGACTAAAGTGGACAGACTATAGTGGAAAGACTATAATGGAGAGACTCTAGTGGACAGAATAAAGTGGAGACTATAGAGGAAAGACTAAAGTGGAAATACTAAAGTGGACAGAGAATAGTGGAAAGACTAAAGTGGACAGACTATAGTGGAAAGACTATAGTGGAAAGACTGTAGTGGACAAAATAAAGTGGAGACTATAGTGGAAAGACTAAAGTGGACAGAGAATAGTGGAAAGACTAAAGTGGACAGACTATAGTGGAAAGACTATAGTGGAAAGACTGTAGTGGACAGAATAAAGTGGAGACTGTAGTGGAAAGACTAAAGTGGAAAGACTAAAGTGGACAGACTATAGTGGAAAGACTGAAGTGGACAGACTAAAGTGGAAAAACTAAAGTGGAAAGACTAAAGTGGACAGACTATAGTGGAAAGACTATAGTGGAAAGACTGTAGTGGACAGAATAAAGTGAAGACTATAGTGGAAAGACTAAAGTGGACAGAGAATAGTGGAAAGACTAAAGTGGAAAGACTGTAGTGGAAAGACTGTAGTGGACAGAATAAAGTGGAGACTATAGTGGAAAGACTAAAGTGAACAGACTATTGTGGAAAGACTATAGTGGAAAGACTGTAGTGGACATAATAAATTGGAGACTATAGTGGAAAGACTAAAGTGGACAGAGAATAGTGGAAAGACTAAAGTGGACAGAATGTAATGGACAGAATAAAGTGGAGACTATAGTGGAAAGATTAAAGTGGAAAGACTAAAGTGGACAGAGAATAGTGGAAAGACTAAAGTGGAAAGAATGTAATGGACAGAATAAAGTGGAGACTTTAGTGGAAAGACTAAAGTGGAAAGACTAAAGTGGACAGACTATAGTGGAAAGACTCAGTGGACAGACTAAAGTGTACACACTGAAGTGGACAGAATAAAGTGGAAAGACTAAAGTGGAAAGACTAAAGTGGACAGACTATAGTGGAAAGACTAAAGTGGACAGACTAAAGTGGAAAAACTAAAGTGGAAAGACTAAAGTGGACAGACTATAGTGGAAAGACTATTGTGGAAAGACTGTAGTGGACAGAATAAAGTGGAGACTATAGTGGAAAAACTAAAGTGGACAGACTACAGTGGAAAGACTATACTTGAAAGACTGTAGTGGAAAGACTGTAGTGGACAGAATAAAGTGGAGAGTATAGTGGAAAGAATAAAGTGGACAGGGAATAGTGGAAAGACTAAAGTGGACAGACTATAGTGGAAAGACTATAGTGGAGAGACTGTAGTGGACAGAATAAAGTGGAGACTATAGTGGAAAGACTAAAGTGGAAAGACTAAAGTAGAAAGACTAAAGTAGACAGACTATAGTGGAAAGACTAAAGTGGACAGAGAATAGTGGAAAGACTAAAGTGGACAGACTATAGTGGAAAGACTATAGTGGAAAGACTGTAGTGGAAAGACTACAGTGGAAAGACTGTAGTGGACAGAATAAAGTGGAGACTATAGTGGAAAGACTAAAGTGGACAGAGAATAGTGGAAAGACTAAAGTGGAAAGACTGTAGTGGACAGAATAAAGTGGAGACTATAGTGTAAAGACTAAAGTGGAAAGACTAAAGTGGACAGACTATAGTGGAAAGACTGAAGTGGAAAGACTAAGTGGACAGACTAAATTGGAAAGACTATAGTGGAAAGACTAAAGTGGACAGACTATAGCGGAAAGACTAAAGTGGACAGACTGAAGTGGAAGGACTAAAGTGGAAAGACTAAAGTGGAAAGAATGTAGTGGACAGAATAAAGTGGAGACTATAGTGGAAAGACTAAAGTGGACAGAGAATAGTGGAAAGACTAAAGTGGACAGACTATAGTGGAAAGACTATAGTGGAAAGACTGTAGTGGACGGAATAAAGTGGAGACTATAGTGGAAAGACTAAAGTGGACAGAGAATAGTGGAAAGACTAAAGTGGAAAGACTGTAGTGGACAGAATAAAGTGGAGACTATAGTGGATAGACTAAAGTGGAAAGACTAAAGTGGACAGATTATAGTGGAAAGACTATAGTGGAAAGACTGTAGTGGACAGAATAAAGTGGAGACTATAGTGGAAAGCCTAAAGTGGACAGCGAATAGTGGAAAGACTAAAGTTGACAGACTAAAGTGGAAAGACTATAGTGGAAAGACTGTAGTGGACAGAATAAAGTGGAGACTATAGTGGAAAGACTATAGTGGACAGAGAATAGTGGAAAGACTAAAGTGGACAGACTATAGTGGTTAGACTATAGTGGAAAAACTTAGTGGACAGAATAAAGTGGAGACTATAGTGGAAAGACTAAAGTGGACAGAGAATAGTGGAAAGACTAAAGTGGAAAGAATGTAGTGGACAGAATAAAGTGGAGACTATAGTGGAAAGACTAAAGTGGACAGACTATAGTGGAAAGACTGAAGTTGAAAGACTCAGTGGACAGACTAAAGTGTACACACTGAAGTGGACAGAATAAAGTGGAAAGACTAAAGTGGAAAGACTAAAGTAGACAGACTATAGTGGAAAGAGTAAAGTGGACAGACTAAATTGGAAAAACTAAAGTGGAAAGACTAAAGTGGACAGACTATAGTGGAAAGACTATAGTGGAAAGACTGTAGTGGACAGAATAAAGTGGAGACTATAGTGGAAAGACTAAAGTGGACAGACTATAGTGGAAAGACTATAGTGGAAAGACTATAGTGGAAAGACTGTAATGGACGTAATAAAGTTGAGACTATAGTGGAAAGACTAAAGTGGACAGAGAATAGTGGAAAGACTAAAGTGGACAGACTATAGTGGAAAGATTATTGTGGAAAGACTGTAGTGGACAGAATAAAGTGGAGACTATAGTGGAAAGATTAAAGTGGAAAGACTAAAGTGGACTGAGAATAGTGGAAAGACTAAAGCGGAAAGAATGTAGTGGACGGAAGAAAGTGGAGAATATAGTGGAAAGACTAAAGTGGACAGAGAATAGTGGAAAGACTAAAGTGGAGACTATAGTGGAAAGACTAAAGTGGACAGAGAATAGTGGAAAGACTAAAGTGGAAAGAATGTAGTGGACGGAAGAAAGTGGAGACTATAGTGGAAAGACTAAAGTGGACAGAGAATAGTGGAAAGACTAAAGTGGAAAGACTGTAGTGGACAGACTATATTGGAAAGACTATAGTGGAAAGACTGTAGTGGACAGAATAAAGTGGAGACTATAGTGGAAAGACTAAAGTGGACAGACTATAGTGGAAAGACTATAGAGGAAAGACTGTAGTGGACATAAGAAAGTGGAGACTATAGTGGAAAGACTAAAGTGGACAGAGAATAGTGGAAAGACTAAAGTGGAGACTATAGTGGAAAGACTAAAGTGGACAGAGAATAGTGGAAAGACTAAAATGGAAAGAATGTAGTGGACATAATAAAGTGGAGATTATAGTGGAAAGACTAAAGTGGACAGATAATAGTGGACAGAATAAAGTGGAGACTATAGTGGAAAGACTAAAGTGGACAGACTATAGTGGAAAGACTATGGTGGAAAGACTGTAGTGGACGTAATAAAGTTGAGACTATAGTGGAAAGACTAAAGTGGACAGAGAATAGTGGAAAGACTAAAGTGGACAGACTATAGTGGAAAGATTATTGTGGAAAGACTGTAGTGGACAGAATAAAGTGGAGACTATAGTGGAAAGATTAAAGTGGAAAGACTAAAGTGGACAGAGAATAGTGGAAAGACTAAAGTGGAAAGAATGTAGTGGACGGAATAAAGTGGAGACTATAGTGGAAAGACTAAAGTGGAAAGACTAAAGTGGACAGAGAATAGTGGAAAGACTGAAGTGGAGAGACTGTAGTGGACAGAATAAAGTGGAGACTATAGTGGATAGACTAAACTGGAAAGACTAAAGTGGACAAACTATAGTGGAAAGACTATAGTGGAAAGACTGTAGTGGACAGAAGAAAGTGGAGACTATAGTGGAAAGCCTAAAGTGGACAGAGAATAGTGGAAAGACTAAAGTTGACAGACTATAGTGGAAAGACTATAGTGGAAAGACTGTAGTGGACAGAATAAAGTGTAGACTATAGTGGAAAGACTAAAGTGGACAGGGAATAGTGGAAAGACTAAAGTGGACAGACTATAGTGGAAAGACTATAGTGGAAAAACTGTAGTGGACAGAATAAAGTGGAGACTATAGTGGAAAGACTAAAGTGGACAGAGAATAGTGGAAAGACTAAAGTGGAAAGACTAAAGTGGACAGACTATAGTGGAAAGACTATAGTGGAGAGACTGTAGTGGACAGAATGAAATGGAGACTACAGTGGAAAGACTAAAGTGGACAGAGAATAGTGGAAAGACTCAAGTGGAAAGACTGTAGTGGACAGAATAAAGCGGAAAGACAAAAGTGGACAGACTAAAGTGGAAAAACTAAAGTGGAAAGACTAAAGTGGACAGACTATAGTGGAAAGACTATAGTGGAAAGACTGTAGTGGGCATAATAAAGTGGAGACTATAGTGGAAAGACTAAAGTGGAGAGAGAATAGTGGAAAGACTAAAGTGGACAGACTATAGTGGAAAGACTTAAGTGGAAAGACTCAGTGGACAGACTAAAGTGTACACACTGAAGTGGACAGAATAAAGTGGAAAGACGAAAGTGGAAAGACTAAAGTGGACAGACTATAGTGGAAAGACTATAGTGGAAAGACTGTAGTGGGCATAATAAAGTGGAGACTATAGTGGAAAGACTAAAGTGGACAGACTATAGTGGAAAGACAAAAGTGGACAGAGAATAGTGGAAAGACTGAAGTGGACAGACTATAGTGGAAAGACTATAGTGGAAAGAGTAATGTGGACAGACTAAAGTGGAAAAACTATAGTGGAAAGACTATAGTGGACTGTAGTGGACAGAATGAAATGGAGACTATAGTGGAAAGACTAAAGTGGAAAGACTAAAGTGGACAGAGAATAGTGGAAAGATTCAAGTGGAAAGACTGTAGTGGACAGAATAAAGTGGAAAGACAAAAGTGGACAGACTAAAGTGGAAAAACTAAAGTGGAAAGACTAAAGTGGACAGACTATAGTGGAAAGACTATAGTGGAAAGACTGTAGTGGGCATAATAAAGTGGAGACTATAGTGGAAAGACTAAAGTGGACAGACTATAGTGGAAAGACAAAAGTGGACAGAGAATAGTGGAAAGACTGAAGTGGACAGACTATAGTGGAAAGACTATAGTGGAAAGAGTAATGTGGACAGACTAAAGTGGAAAAACTATAGTGGAAAGACTGTAGTGGACAGAATAAATTGGAGACTATAGTGGAAAGACTAAAGTGAACAGACCATAGTGGAAAGACTATAGTGGAAAGACTGTAGTGGACATAATAAATTGGAGACTATAGTGGAAAGACTAAAGTGGACAGAGAATAGTGGAAAGACTAAAGTGGACAGACTATAGTGGAAAGATTATAGTGGAAAAACTGTAGTGGACAGAATAAAGTGGAGACTATAGTGGAAAGATTAAAGTGGAAAGACTAAAGTGGACAGAGAATAGTGGAAAGACTAATGTGGAAAGAATGTAATGGACAGAATAAAGTGGAGACTATAGTGGAAAGACTAAAGTGGAAAGACTAAAGTGGACAGACTATAGTGGAAAGACTGAAGTGGAAAGACTCAGTGGACAGACTAAAGTGTACACACTGAAGTGGACAGAATAAAGTGGAAAGACTAAAGTGGAAAGACTAAAGTGGACAGACTATAGTGGAAAGACTAAAGTGGATAGACTAAAGTGGACAGACTATAGTGGAAACACTGTAGTGGACAGAATAAAGTGGAGAGTATAGTGGAAAGAATAAAGTGGAGAGAGAATAGTGGAAAGACTAAAGTGGACAGACTATAGTGGAAAGAAAATAGTGGAGAGACTGTAGTGGACAGAATGAAGTGGAGACTATAGTGGAAAGACTAAAGTGGAAATACTAAAGTGGACAGAGAATAGTGGAAAGACGAAAGTGGAAAGACTAAAGTGGACAGACTATAGTGGAAAGACTATAGTGGAAAGACTGTAGTGGACAGAATAAAGTGGAGACTATAGTGGAAAGACTAAAATGGAGAGAGAATAGTGGAAAGACTAAAGTGGACAGACTATAGTGGAAAGACTGAAGTGGAAAGACTCAGTGGACAGACTAAAGTGTACACACTGAAGTGGACAGAATAAAGTGGAAAGACGAAACTGAAAAGACTAAAGTGGACAGACTATAGTGGAAAGACTAAAGTGGACAGACTAAAGTGGAAAAACTAAAGTGGAAAGACTAAAGTGGACAGACTATAGTGGAAAGACTGTAGTGGAAAGACTGTAGTGGACAGAATAAAGTGGAGACTATAGTGGAAAGACTAAAGTGGACAGACTATAGTGGAAAGATTATAGTGGAAAGACTGTAGTGGAAAGACTGTAGTGGACAGAATAAAGTGGAGAGTATAGTGGAAAGAAATAAAGTGGACAGGGAATAGTGGAAAGACTAAAGTGGACAGACGATAGTGGAAAGACTATAGTGGAGAGACTGTAGTGGACAGAATGAAATGGAGACTATAGTGGAAAGACTAAAGTGGACAGAGAATAGTGGAAAGACTCAAGTGGAAAGACTGTAGTGGACAGAATAAAGCGGAAAGACAAAAGTGGACAGACTATAGTGGAAAGACTATAGTGGAAAGATTTTAGTGGACAGAATAAAGTGGAGACTATAGTGGAAAGACTAAAGAGGACAGAGAATAGTGGAAAGACTAAAGTGGACAGACTATAGTTGAAAGCCTAAAGTGGACAGACTAAAATGGAAAGACTAAAGTGGAAAGACTAAAGTGGACAGACTATAGTGGAAAGACTGTAGTGGACAGAATAAAGTGGAGAGTATAGTGGAAAGAATAAAGTGGACAGAGAATAGTGGAAAGACTAAAAAGGACAGACTATAGTGGAAAGACTATAGTGGAGAGGCAGTAGTGGACAGAATAAAGTGGAGACTATAGTGGAAAGACTAAAGTGGAAATACTAAAGTGGACAGAGAATAGTGGAAAGACTATAGTGGAAAGACTGTAGTGGCCAGAATAAAGTGGAGACTATAGTTGAAAGACTAAAGTGGACAGGGAATAGTGGAAAGACTAAAGTGGACAGACTATAGTGGAAAGACTGTAGTGGACAGAATAAAGTGGAGACTATAGTGGAAAGACTAAAGTGGAAAGACTTCAGTGGACAGACTATAGTGGAAAGACTGTAGTGGACAGAATAAAGTGTAGACTATAGTGGAAAGACTAAAGTGGAAAGAGAATAGTGGAAAGAATAAAGTGGACAGACTATAGTGGAAAGACTACAGTGGAAAGACTGTAGTGGACAGAATAAAGTGGAGACTATAGTGGAAAGACTAAAGTGGACAGACTATAGTGGAAAGACTGAAGTGGAAAGACTAAGTGGACAGACTAAAGTGGAAAGACTATAGTGGAAAGACTAAAGTGGACAGACTATAGTGGAAAGACTAAAGTGGACAGACTGAAGTGGAAAGACTATAGTGGAAAGACTAAATTGGAAAGAATGTAGTGGACAGAATAAAGTGGAGACTATAGTGGAAAGACTAAAGTGGACAGAGAATAGTGGAAAGACTAAAGTGGAAAGAATGTAGTGGACAGAATAAATTGGAGACTATAGTGGAAAGACTAAAGTGGATAGACTAAAGTGGAAAGACTAAAGTGGAAAGACTAAAGTGGACAGACTATAGTGGAAAGACTATATTGGAAAGACTAGTGGGCAGAATAAAGTGGAGACTATAGTGGAAAGACTAAAGTGGACAGAAAATAGTGGAAAGACTAAAGTGGACAGACTGTAGTGGAAAGACTAAAGCGGACAGACTAAAGTGGAAAGACTAAAGTGGAAAGACTAAAGTGGACAGACTATAGTGGAAAGACTAAAGTGGACAGACTAAAGTGGAAAAACTAAAGTGGAAAGACTAAAGTGGACAGACTATAGTGGAAAGACTATAGTGGAAAGACTGTAGTGGACAGAATAAAGTGGAGACTATAGTGGAAAGACTAAAGTGGACAGAGAATAGTGGAAAGACTAAAGTTGACAGACTATAGTGGAAAGACTAAAGTGGACGGACTATAGTGGAAAGACTATAGTGGAAAGACTGTAGTGGACAGAATAAAATGGAGACTATAGTGGAAAGCCTAAAGTGGACAGAGAATAGTGGAAAGACTAAAGTTGACAGACTATAGTGGAAAGACTATAGTAGAAAGACTATAGTGGAAAGACTGTAGTGGGCAGAATAAAGTGGAGACTATAGTGGAAAGACTAAAGTGGACAGACTATCGTGGAAAGACTATAGTGGAAAAATTGTAGTTGACAGAATAAAGTGGAGACTATAGTGGAAAGACTAAAGTGGACAGAGAATAGTGGAAAGACTAAAGTGGAAAGAATGTAGTGGACAGAATAAAGTGGAGACTATAGTGGAAAGACTAAAGTGGACAGACTAAAGTGGAAAGACTAAAGTTGAAAGACTAAAGTGGACAGACTATAGTGGAAAGACTATATTGGAAAGACTGTAGTGGGCAGAATAAAGTGGAGACTATAGTTGAAAGACTAAAGTGGACAGAGAATAGTGGAAAGACTAAAGTGGACAGACTGTAGTGGAAAGACGGACAGACTAAAGTGGAAAGACTAAAGTGGAAAGACTAAAGTGGACAGACTATAGTGGAAAGACTAAAGTGGACAGACTAAAGTGGAAAAACTAAAGTGGAAAGACTAAAGTGGACAGACTATAGTGGAAAGACTATAGTGGAAAGACTGTAGTGGACATAATAAAGTGGAGACTATAGTGGAAAGACTAAAGTGGACAGAGAATAGTGGAAAGACTAAAGTGGACAGACTATAGTGGAAAGACAAAAGTGGACAGAGAATAGTGGAAAGACTGAAGTGGACAGACCATAGTGGGAAGACTATAGTGGAAAGACTAAAGTGGACAGACTAAAGTGGAAAAACTATAGTGGAAAGACTGTCGTGGACAGATCGAAAGACTAAAGTGGACAGACTATAGTGGAAAGATTATAGTGGAAAGACTGTAGTGGACAGAATAAAGTGGAGACTATAGTGGAAAGATTAAAGTGGAAAGACTAAAGTGGACAGAGAATAGTGGAAAGACTAAAGTGGAAAGAATGTATTGGACAGAATAAAGTGGAGACTTTAGTGGAAAGACTAAAGTGGAAAGACTAAAGTGGACAGACTATAGTGGAAAGACTGAAATGGAAAGACTCAGTGGACAGACTAAAGTGTACACACTGAAGTGGACAGAATAAAGTGGAAAGACTAAAGTGGAAAGACTAAAGTGGACAGACTATAGTGGAAAGACTAAAGTGGACAGACTAAAGTGGAAAAACTAAAGTGGAAAGACTAAAGTGGACAGACTATAGTGGAAAGACTGTAGTGGAAAGACTGTAGTGGACAGAATAAAGTGGAGACTATAGTGGAAAGACTAAAGTGGACAGAGAATAGTGGAAAGATTAAAGTGGAAAGACTGTAGTGGACAGAATAGAGTGGAGACTGTAGTGGAAAGACTAAAGTGGACAGAGAATAGTGGAAAGACTAAAGTGGACAGACTATAGTGGAAAGACTAAAGTGGACAGACTAAAATGGAAAGACTAAAGTGGAAAGACTAAAGTGGACAGACTATAGTGGAAAAACTGTAGTGGTCAGAATAAAGTGGAGAGTATAGTGGAAAGACTAAAGTGGAAATACTAAAGTGGACAGAGAATAGTGGAAAGACTAAAGTGGAAAGACTAAAGTGGACAGACTATAGTGGAAAGACTATAGTGGAGAGACTGTAGTGGACAGAATAAAGTGGAGACTATAGTGGAAAGACTAAAGTGGAAATACTAAAGTGGACAGAGAATATTGGAAAGACTAAAGTGGAAAGACTAAAGTGGACAGACTATAGTGGAAAGACTATAGTGGAAAGACTGGAGTGGACAGAATAAAGTGGAGACTATAGTGGAAAGACTAAAGTGGAGAGAGAATAGTGGAAAGACTAAAGTGGACAGACTATAGTGGAAAGACTTAAGTGGAAAGACTCAGTGGACAGACTAAAGTGTACACACTGAAGTGGACAGAATAAAGTGGAAAGACGAAAGTGGAAAGACTAAAGTGGACAGACTATAGTGGAAAGACTAAAGTGGACAGTCTAAAGTGGAAAAACTAAATTGGAAAGACTAAAGTGGACAGACTATAGTGGAAAGACTGTAGTGGAAAGACTGTAGTGGACAGAATAAAGTTGAGACTATAGTGGAAAGACTAAAGTGGACGGACTATAGTGGAAAGATTATAGTGGAAAGACTGTGGTGGAAAGACTGTAGTGGACAGAATAAAGTGGAGAGTATAGTGGAAGGAATAAAGTGGACAGAGAATAGTGGAAAGACTAAAATGGAAAGACTAAAGTGGACAGACTATAGTGGAAAGACTATAGTGGAAAGACTGGAGTGGACAGAATAAAGTGGAGACTATAGTGGAAAGACTAAAGTGGAGAGAGAATAGTGGAAAGACTAAAGTGGACAGACTATAGTGGAAAGACTTAAGTGGAAAGACTCAGTGGACAGACTAAAGTGTACACACTGAAGTGGACAGAATAAAGAGGAAAGACGAAAGTGGAAAGACTAAAGTGGACAGACTATAGTGGAAAGACTAAAGTGGACAGTCTAAAGTGGAAAAACTAAAGTGGAAAAACTAAAGTGGACAGACTATAGTGGAAAGACTGTAGTGGAAAGACTGTAGTGGACAGAATAAAGTTGAGACTATAGTGGAAAGACTAAAGTGGACGGACTATAGTGGAAAGATTATAGTGGAAAGACTGTGGTGGAAAGACTGTAGTGGACAGAATAAAGTGGAGAGTATAGTGGAAGGAATAAAGTGGACAGAGAATAGTGGAAAGACTATAGTGGAAAGACTATAGTGGAAAGACTGGAGTGGACAGAATAAAGTCGAGACTATAGTGGAAAGACTAAAGTGGAGAGAGAATAGTGGAAAGACTAAAGTGGACAGACTATAGTGGAAAGACTGAAGTGGAAAGACTCAGTGGACAGACTAAAGTGTACACACTGAAGTGGACAGAATAAAGTGGAAAGACGAAAGTGGAAAGACTAAAGTGGACAGACTATAGTGGAAAGACTAAAGTGGACAGTCTAAAGTGGAAAACCTAAAGTGGAAAGACTAAAGTGGACAGACTATAGTGGAAAGACTGTAGAGGAAAGACTGTAGTGGACAGAATAAAGTTGAGACTATAGTGGAAAGACTAAAGTGGACGGACTATAGTGGAAAGATTATAGTGGAAAGACTGTGGTGGAAAGACTGTAGTGGACAGAATAAAGTGGAGAGTATAGTGGAAGGAATAAAGTGGACAGGGAATAGTGGAAAGACTAAAGTGGACAGACTATAGTGGAAAGACTATAGTGGAGAGACTGTAGTGGACAGAATGAAGTGGAGACTATAGTGGAAAGACTAAAGTGGAAATACTAAAGTGGACAGAGAATAGTGGAAAGACGAAAGTGGAAAGACTAAAGTGGACAGACTATAGTGGAAAGACTATAGTGGAAAGACTGTAGTGGACAGAATAAAGTGGAGACTATAGTGGAATGACTAAAATGGAGAGAGAATAGTGGAAAGACTAAAGTGGACAGACTATAGTGGAAAGACTGAAGTGGAAAGACTCAGTGGACAGACTAAAGTGTACACACTGAAGTGGACAGAATAAAGTGGAAAGACGAAACTGGAAAGACTAAAGTGGACAGACTATAGTGGAAAGACTAAAGTGGACAGACTAAAGTGGAAAAACTAAAGTGGAAAGACTAAAGTGGACAGACTATAGTGGAAAGACTGTAGTGGAAAGACTGTAGTGGACAGAATAAAGTGGAGACTATAGTGGAAAGACTAAAGTGGACAGACTATAGTGGAAAGATTATAGTGGAAAGACTGTAGTGGAAAGACTGTAGTGGACAGAATAAAGTGGAGAGTATAGTGGAAAGAAATAAAGTGGACAGGGAATAGTGGAAAGACTAAAGTGGACAGACTATAGTGGAAAGACTTTAGTGGAGAGACTGTAGTGGACAGAATGAAATAGAGACTATAGTGGAAAGACTAAAGTGGACAGAGAATAGTGGAAAGACTCAAGTGGAAAGACTGTAGTGGACAGAATAAAGCGGAAAGACAAAAGTGGAAAGAATAAAGTGGACAGAGAATAGTGGAAACACTAAAGTGGACAGACTATAGTGGAAAGACTATAGTGGAGAGACAGTAGTGGACAGAATAAAGTGGAGACTATAGTGGAAAGACTAAAGTGGAAATACTAGAGTGGACAGAGAATAGTGGAAAGACTATAGTGGAAAGACTGTAGTGGCCAGAATAAAGTGGAGACTATAGTTGAAAGACTAAAGTGGACAGGGAATAGTAAAAGACTAAAGTGGACAGACTATAGTGGAAAGACTGTAGTGGACAGAATAAAGTGGAGACTATAGTGGAAAGACTAAAGTGGAAAGACTTCAGTGGACAGACTATAGTGGAAAGACTGTAGTGGACAGAATAAAGTGTAGACTATAGTGGAAAGACTAAAGTGGAAAGAGAATAGTGGAAAGAATAAAGTGGACAGACTATAGTGGAAAGACTACAGTGGAAAGACTGTAGTGGACAGAATAAAGTGGAGACTATAGTGGAAAGACTAAAGTGGACAGACTATAGTGGAAAGACTGAAGTGGAAAGACTAAGTGGACAGACTAAAGTGGAAAGACTATAGTGGAAAGACTAAAGTGGACAGACTATAGTGGAAAGACTAAAGTGGACAGACTGAAGTGGAAAGACTATAGTGGAAAGACTAAATTGGAAAGAATGTAGTGGACAGAATAAAGTGGAGACTATAGTGGAAAGACTAAAGTGGACAGAGAATAGTGGAAAGACTAAAGTGGAAAGAATGTAGTGGACAGAATAAATTGGAGACTATAGTGGAAAGACTAAAGTGGATAGACTAAAGTGGAAAGACTAAAGTGGAAAGACTAAAGTGGACAGACTATAGTGGAAAGACTATATTGGAAAGACTAGTGGGCAGAATAAAGTGGAGACTATAGTGGAAAGACTAAAGTGGACAGAAAATAGTGGAAAGACTAAAGTGGACAGACTGTAGTGGAAAGACTAAAGCGGACAGACTAAAGTGGAAAGACTAAAGTGGAAAGACTAAAGTGGACAGACTATAGTGGAAAGACTAAAGTGGACAGACTAAAGTGGAAAAACTAAAGTGGAAAGACTAAAGTGGACAGACTATAGTGGAAAGACTATAGTGGAAAGACTGTAGTGGACAGAATAAAGTGGAGACTATAGTGGAAAGACTAAAGTGGACAGAAAATAGTGGAAAGACTAAAGTTGACAGACTATAGTGGAAAGACTAAAGTGGACGGACTATAGTGGAAAGACTATAGTGGAAAGACTGTAGTGGACAGAATAAAATGGAGACTATAGTGGAAAGCCTAAAGTGGACAGAGAATAGTGGAAAGACTAAAGTTGACAGACTATAGTGGAAAGACTATAGTAGAAAGACTATAGTGGAAAGACTGTAGTGGGCAGAATAAAGTGGAAAGACTAAAGTGGACAGACTATCGTGGAAAGACTATAGTGGTAAAATTGTAGTTGACAGAATAAAGTGGAGACTATAGTGGAAAGACTAAAGTGGACAGAGAATAGTGGAAAGACTAAAGTGGAAAGAATGTAGTGGACAGAATAAAGTGGAGAATATAGTGGAAAGACTAAAGTGGACAGACTAAAGTGGAAAGACTAAAGTTGAAAGACTAAAGTGGACAGACTATAGTGGAAAGACTATATTGGAAAGACTGTAGTGGGCAGAATAAAGTGGAGACTATAGTTGAAAGACTAAAGTGGACAGAGAATAGTGGAAAGACTAAAGTGGACAGACTGTAGTGGAAAGACGGACAGACTAAAGTGGAAAGACTAAAGTGGAAAGACTAAAGTGGACAGACTATAGTGGAAAGACTAAAGTGGACAGACTAAAGTGGAAAAACTAAAGTGGAAAGACTAAAGTGGACAGACTATAGTGGAAAGACTATAGTGGAAAGACTGTAGTGGACAGAATAAAGTGGAGACTATAGTGGAAAGACTAAAGTGGACAGACTATAGTGGAAAGACTATAGTGGAAAGACTGTAGTGGACATAATAAAGTGGAGACTATAGTGGAAAGACTAAAGTGGACAGAGAATAGTGGAAAGACTAAAGTGGACAGACTATAGTGGAAAGACAAAAGTGGACAGAGAATAGTGGAAAGACTGAAGTGGACAGACCATAGTGGGAAGACTATAGTGGAAAGACTAAAGTGGACAGACTAAAGTGGAAAAACTATAGTGGAAAGACTGTAGTGGACAGAATAAATTGGAGACTATAGTGGAAACACTAAAGTGAACAGACTATAGTGGAAAGACTGTAGTGGACATAATAAAGTGGAGACTATAGTGGAAAGACTAAAGTGGACAGAGAATAGTCGAAAGACTAAAGTGGACAGACTATAGTGGAAAGATTATAGTGGAAAGACTGTAGTGGACAGAATAAAGTGGAGACTATAGTGGAAAGATTAAAGTGGAAAGACTAAAGTGGACAGAGAATAGTGGAAAGACTAAAGTGGAAAGAATGTATTGGACAGAATAAAGTGGAGACTTTAGTGGAAAGACTAAAGTGGAAAGACTAAAGTGGACAGACTATAGTGGAAAGACTGAAATGGAAAGACTCAGTGGACAGACTAAAGTGTACACACTGAAGTGGACAGAATAAAGTGGAAAGACTAAAGTGGAAAGACTAAAGTGGACAGACTCTAGTGGAAAGACTAAAGTGGACAGACTAAAGTGGAAAAACTAAAGTGGAAAGACTAAAGTGGACAGACTATAGTGGAAAGACTGTAGTGGAAAGACTGTAGTGGACAGAATAAAGTGGAGACTATAGTGGAAAGACTAAAGTGGACAGAGAATAGTGGAAAGACTGTAGTGGGCAGAATAGAGTGGAGACTATAGTGGAAAGACTAAAGTGGACAGAGAATAGTGGAAAGACTAAAGTGGACAGACTATAGTGGAAAGACTAAAGTGGACAGACTAAAATGGAAAGACTAAAGTGGAAAGACTAAAGTGGACAGACTATAGTGGAAACACTGTAGTGGACAGAATAAAGTGGAGAGTATAGTGGAAAGACTAAAGTGGAAATACTAAAGTGGACAGAGAATAGTGGAAAGACTAAAGTGGAAAGACTAAAGTGGACAGACTATAGTGGAAAGACTATAGTGGAGAGACTGTAGTGGACAGAATAAAGTGGAGACTATAGTGGAAAGACTAAAGTGGAAATACTAAAGTGGACAGAGAATATTGGAAAGACTAAAGTGGAAAGACTAAAGTGGACAGACTATAGTGGAAAGACTATAGTGGAAAGACTGGAGTGGACAGAATAAAGTGGAGACTATAGTGGAAAGACTAAAGTGGAGAGAGAATAGTGGAAAGACTGTAGTGGAAAGACTGTAGTGGACAGAATAAAGTTGAGACTATAGTGGAAAGACTAAAGTGGACGGACTATAGTGGAAAGATTATAGTGGAAAGACTGTGGTGGAAAGACTGTAGTGGACAGAATAAAGTGGAGAGTATAGTGGAAGGAATAAAGTGGACAGAGAATAGTGGAAAGACTAAAGTGGAAAGACTAAAGTGGACAGACTATAGTGGAAAGACTATAGTGGAAAGACTGGAGTGGACAGAATAAAGTGGAGACTATAGTGGAAAGACTAAAGTGGAGAGAGAATAGTGGAAAGACTAAAGTGGACAGACTATAGTGGAAAGACTTAAGTGGAAAGACTCAGTGGACAGACTAAAGTGTACACACTGAAGTGGACAGAATAAAGTGGAAAGACGAAAGTGGAAAGACTAAAGTGGACAGACTATAGTGGAAAGACTAAAGTGGACAGTCTAAAGTGGAAAAACTAAAGTGGAAAAACTAAAGTGGACATACTATAGTGGAAAGACTGTAGTGGAAAGACTGTAGTGGACAGAATAAAGTTGAGACTATAGTGGAAAGACTAAAGTGGACGGACTATAGTGGAAAGATTATAGTGGAAAGACTGTGGTGGAAAGACTGTAGTGGACAGAATAAAGTGGAGAGTATAGTGGAAGGAATAAAGTGGACAGATAATAGTGGAAAGACTAAAGTGGAAAGACTAAACTGGACAGACTATAGTGGAAAGACTATAGTGGAAAGACTGGAGTGGACAGAATAAAGTCGAGACTATAGTGGAAAGACTAAAGTGGAGAGAGAATAGTGGAAAGACTAAAGTGGACAGACTATAGTGGAAAGACTGAAGTGGAAAGACTCAGTGGACAGACTAAAGTGTACACACTGAAGTGGACAGAATAAAGTGGAAAGACGAAAGTGGAAAGACTAAAGTGGACAGACTATAGTGGAAAGACTAAAGTGGACAGTCTAAAGTGGAAAAACTAAAGTGGAAAGACTAAAGTGGACAGACTATAGTGGAAAGACTGTAGAGGAAAGACTGTAGTGGACAGAATAAAGTTGAGACTATAGTGGAAAGACTAAAGTGGACGGACTATAGTGGAAAGATTATAGTGGAAAGACTGTGGTGGAAAGACTGTAGTGGACAGAATAAAGTGGAGAGTATAGTGGAAGGAATAAAGTTGACAGGGAATAGTGGAAAGACTAAAGTGGACAGACTATAGTGGAAAGACTATAGTGGAGAGACTGTAGTGGACAGAATAAAGTGGAAAGACAAAAGTGGACAGACTATAGTGGAAAGACTATAGTGGAAAGACTATAGTGGAAAGACTGTAGTGGAAAGACTAAAGTGGAAAGACTAAAGTGGACAGAGAATAGTGGAAAAACTAAAGTGGAAAGACTCTAGTGGACAGAATAAAGTGGAAAGACAAAAGTGGACAGACTATAGTGGAAAGACTATAGTGGAAAGACTGTAGTGGACAG